>JAHLWY010000644.1:0-24589 GCA_020002185.1 Paraescarpia echinospica | reverse complement strand
ACCCCAAATAGAAGTCCTGCATGTTAGAAACCTTCACGAAGGCTAGACTGATATCAAGCTGCACATATAACTAGATTAACCACACAGGGGAATGTATGCTACCCTTTCATCTCCGTCACGTAAGGTACAAGAAAATAGTACATAAGTTATGGATGTGAAAACTCATTCCTATTTCATGTTTTATCTTGTCTAATGCAGTAGTACATTCAGTATTCACGATAAAAACATGTCCCATATGAAAGTGATCGGGAAAAATTCACGCATATCACACCAAAACGGTATTTTCAAGTGCACTCTTGCGGCGGACGGATTCTTTATGTAGTTTTACCCTAAATAGATGTCCTGCATGTTTCAAATCATCACGAATCCTAGACTGATATCAAACTACACACACAGCTAGACTAATAACATAGGGGAATGTATGCTACCGTTTCATCTTCGTCACGTAAGTTACAAGAAAATAGTACGTAAGTTATGGGTGTGAAAATTCATTCGCATTTCATGTTTTATATTGTGTAATGCAGTAGTACATTCAGTATTCACGATACAAACATATCCCATGTCAAAGTGATCGGGAAAAATTCACGTATATCACACCAAAACGGTATTTTCATGTGCAATCTTTCGGCGGACGGATCCTTAATGTAGTTTTACCCTAAATAGATGTCCTGCATGTTACAAACCTTCACGAAGGCTAGACTGATATCAAGCTACACATATAACTAGATTAACCACACAGGGGAATGTATTTTACCCTTTCATCTCCGTCACGTAAGTTACAAGAAAATAGTACATAATTTATGGGTGTGAAAACTAATTCCCATTTCATATTTTATCTTGTTTGTTGCAGTAGTACATTCAGTATTCACGATAAAAACATGTCCCATATCAAAGTGATCGAGAACAATTCACGCATGTATCAAACAAAAAGGTATTTTCAAGTGCACTCTTTCGGCGGACGGATCCTTCATGCGGTCTTACCCCAAATAGATGTCCTGCATGTTACAAACCTTCACGAAGGCTAGACTGATAGCAAGCTGCACATATAACTAGATTAACCACACAGGGGAGTGTATGTTACCCTTTCAACTCCGTCACGTAAGTTACAAGAAAATAGTAAATAAGTTATGGGTGTGAAAATTCATTCGCATTTCATGTTTTATCTTGTATAATGCAGTAGTACATTCAGTATTCACGATAAAAACATGTCCCATATCAAAGTGATCGGGAAAAATTCACGCATATCACACCAAAACGGTATTTTCAAGTGCACTCTTTCGGCGGACGGATCCTTAATGTAGTTTTACCCTAAATAGATGTCCTGCATATTTCAAATCATCACGAATCCTAGACTGATATCAAGTTACACACACAGCTAGATTAACAACATAGGGGAATGTATGCTACCGTTTTATCTTCGTCACGTAAGTTACAAGAAAATAGTACATAATTTATGGTTGTGAAAACTAATTCCCATTTCATATTTTATCTTGTCTAATGCAGTAGTACATTCAGTATTCACGATAAAAATATGTCCCATAACAAAGTGATCGGGAAAAATTCACGTATATCACACCAAAACGGTATTTTCAAGTGCACTCTTTCGGCGGACGGATCCTTAATGTGGTCTTACCCCAAATAGATGTCCTGCATGTTAGAAACCTTCACGAAGGCTAGACTTATATCAAGCTGCACATATAACTAGATTAACCACACAGGGGAATGTATGCTACCCTTTCATCTCCGTCACGTAAGTTACAAGAAAATAGTACGTAAGTTATGGGTGTGAAAATTCATTCGCATTTCATGTTTTATCTTGTGTAATGCAGTAGTACATTCAGTATTCACGATACAAACATGTCCCATGTCAAAGTGATCGACAAAATTCACGGATATCACACCAAAAAGGCATTTTCATGTGCACTCTTTCGGCGGACGGATCCTTCATGTGGTCTTACCCCAAATAGATGTCCTGCATGTTAGAAACCTTCACGAAGGCTAGACTGATATCAAGCTGCACATATAACTAGATTAACCACACAGGGGAATGTATGCTACCCTTTCATCTCCGTCACGTAAGGTACAAGAAAATAGTACATAAGTTATGGATGTGAAAACTCATTCCTATTTCATGTTTTATCTTGTCTAATGCAGTAGTACATTCAGTATTCACGATAAAAACATGTCCCATATGAAAGTGATCGGGAAAAATTCACGCATATCACACCAAAACGGTATTTTCAAGTGCACTCTTTCGGCGGACGGATTCTTAATGTAGTTTTACCCTAAATAGATGTCCTGCATGTTTCAAATCATCACGAATCCTAGACTGATATCAAGCTACACACACAGCTAGACTAATAACATAGGGGAATGTATGCTACCATTTCATCTTCGTCACGTAAGTTACAAGAAAATAGTACGTAAGTTATGGTTGTGAAAATTCATTCGCATTTCATGTTTTATATTGTGTAATGCAGTAGTACATTCAGTATTCACGATACAAACATATCCCATGTCAAAGTGATCGGGAAAAATTCACGTATATCACACCAAAACGGTATTTTCAAGTGCACTCTTTCGGCGGACGGATCCTTAATGTAGTTTTACCCTAAATAGATGTCCTGCATGTTACAAACCTTCACGAAGGAAAGACTGATATCAAGCTACACATATAACTAGATTAACCACACAGGGTAATGTATGTTACCCTTTCATCTCCGTCACGTAAGTTACAAGAAAATAGTACATAATTTATGGGTGTGAAAACTAACTCCCATTTCATATTTTATCTTGTTTGTTGCAGTAGTACATTCAGTATTCACGATAAAATCATGTCCCATATCAAAGTGATCGAGAACAATTCACGCATGTATCAAACAAAAAGGTATTTTCAAGTGCACTCTTTCGGCGGACGGATCCTTCATGCGGTCTTACCTCAAATAGATGTCCTGCATGTTAGAAACCTTCACGAAGGCTAAACTGATATCAAGCTGCACATATAACTAGATTAACCACACAGGGGAATGTATGCTACCCTTTCATCTACGTCACGTAAGTTACAAGAAAATAGTACGTAAGTTATGGGTGTGAAAATTAATTTCCATTTGATGTTTTATCTTTTATATTGCAGTAGAACATTCAGTATTCACGATAAAAAGACGTCCCATATCAATGTGATCGAGAAAAATTCACGCATATAACACCAAGACGGCATTATCATGTGCATTCTTTCGGCGGACGGATCCTTAATGTAGTTTTACCCCAAATAGATGTCCTGCATGTTAGGAACCTTCACGAAGGCTAGACTGATATCAAGCTGCACATAAAACTAGATTAACCACACAGTGGAATGTATGCTACCCTTTCATCTCCATCACGTAAGTTACAACAAAATAGTACGTAATTTATGGGTGTGAAAATTAATTTCCATTTCATGTTTTATCTTGTATATTGCAGTAGAACATTCAGTATTCACGATAAAAAGACGTCCCATATCAATGTGATCGAAAAAAATTCACGCATATGACACCAAGACGGCATTTTCATGTGCATTCTTTCGGCGGACGGATCCTTAATGTGGTCTTACCCCAAATAGATGTCCTGCTTGTTAGGAACCTTCACGAAGGCTAGACTGATATCAAGCCACACATATAACTAGATTAACCACACAGGGGAATGTATTCTACCCTTTCATCTCCGTCACGTAAGTTACAAGAAAATAGTACATAATTTATGGTTGTGAAAACAAATTCCCATTTCATATTTTATCTAGTCTAATGCAGTAGTACATTCAGTATTCACGATAAAAATATGTCCCATAACAAAGTGATCGGGAAAAATTCACGCATATCACACCAAAACGGTATTTTCAAGTGCACTCTTGCGGCGGACGGATTCTTTATGTAGTTTTACCCTAAATAGATGTCCTGCATGTTTCAAATCATCACGAATCCTAGACTGATATCAAGCTACACACACAGCTAGACTAATAACATAGGGGAATGTATGCTACCGTTTCATCTTCGTCACGTAAGTTACAAGAAAATAGTACGTAAGTTATGGGTGTGAAAATTCATTCGCATTTCATGTTTTATATTGTGTAATGCAGTAGTACATTCAGTATTCACGATACAAACATATCCCATGTCAAAGTGATCGGGAAAAATTCACGTATATCACACCAAAACGGTATTTTCAAGTGCACTCTTTCGGCGGACGGATCCTTAATGTAGTTTTACCCTAAATAGATGTCCTGCATGTTACAAACCTTCACGAAGGAAAGACTGATATCAAGCTACACATATAACTAGATTAACCACACAGGGGAATGTATGTTACCCTTTCATCTCCGTCACGTAAGTTACAAGAAAATAGTACATAATTTATGGGTGTGAAAACTAATTCCCATTTCATATTTTATCTTGTTTGTTGCAGTAGTACATTCAGTATTCACGATAAAAACATGTCCCATATCAAAGTGATCGAGAACAATTCACGCATGTATCAAACAAAAAGGTATTTTCAAGTGCACTCTTTCGGCGGACGGATCCTTCATGCGGTCTTACCCCAAATAGATGTCCTGCATGTTACAAACCTTCACGAAGGCTAGACTGATAGCAAGCTGCACATATAACTAGATTAACCACACAGGGGAATGTATGTTACCCTTTCAACTCCGTCACGTAAGTTACAAGAAAATAGTAAATAAGTTATGGGTGTGAAAACTCATTCCTATTTCATGTTTTATCTTGTCTAATGCAGTAGTACATTCAGTATTCACGATAAAAACATGTCCCATATGAAAGTGATCGGGAAAAATTCACGCATATCACACCAAAACGGTATTTTCAAGTGCTCTCTTGCGGCGGACGGATTCTTAATGTAGTTTTACCCTAAATAGATGTCCTGCATGTTTCAAATCATCACGAATCCTAGACTGATATCAAGCTACACACACAGCTAGACTAATAACATAGGGGAATGTATGCTACCGTTTCATCTTCGTCACGTAAGTTACAAGAAAATAGTACGTAAGTTATGGGTGTGAAAATTCATTCGCATTTCATGTTTTATATTGTGTAATGCAGTAGTACATTCAGTATTCACGATACAAACATATCCCATGTCAAAGTGATCGGGAAAAATTCACGTATATCACACCAAAACGGTATTTTCAAGTGCACTCTTTCGGCGGACGGATCCTTAATGTAGTTTTACCCTAAATAGATGTCCTGCATGTTACAAACCTTCACGAAGGCTAGACTGATATCAAGCTACACATATAACTAGATTAACCACACAGGGGAATGTATGTTACCCTTTCATCTCCGTCACGTAAGTTACAAGAAAATAGTACATAATTTATTGGTGTGAAAACTAATTCCCATTTCATATTTTATCTTGTTTGTTGCAGTAGTACATTCAGTATTCACGATAAAAACATGTCCCATATCAAAGTGATCGAGAACAATTCACGCATGTATCAAACAAAAAGGTATTTTCAAGTGCACTCTTTCGGCGGACGGATCCTTCATGCGGTCTTACCCCAAATAGATGTCCTGCATGTTACAAACCTTCACGAAGGCTAAACTGATATCAAGCTGCACATATAACTAGATTAACCACACAGTGGAATGTACGCTACCCTTTCATCTCCATCACGTAAGTTACAACAAAATAGTACGTAATTTATGGGTGTGAAAATTAATTTCCATTTCATGTTTTATCTTGTATATTGCAGTAGAACATTCAGTATTCACGATAAAAAGACGTCCCATATCAATGTGATCGACAAAAATTCACGCATATGACACCAAGACGGCATTTTCATGTGCATTCTTTCGGCGGACGGATCCTTAATGTGGTCTTACCCCAAATAGATGTCCTGCTTGTTAGGAACCTTCACGAAGGCTAGACTGATATCAAGCCACACATATAACTAGATTAACCACACAGGGGAATGTATTCTACCCTTTCATCTCCGTCACGTAAGTTACAAGAAAATAGTACATAATTTATGGGTGTGAAAACTAATTCCCATTTCATATTTTATCTTGTTTGTTGCAGTAGTACATTCAGTATTCACGATAAAAACATGTCCCATATCAAAGTGATCGAGAACAATTCACGCATGTATCAAACAAAAAGGTGTTTTCAAGTGCACTCTTTCGGCGGACGGATCCTTCATGCGGTCTTACCCCAAATAGATGTCCTGCATGTTACAAACCTTCACGAAGGCTAGACTGATAGCAAGCTGCACATATAACTAGATTAACCACACAGGGGAGTGTATGTTACCCTTTCAACTCCGTCACGTAAGTTACAAGAAAATAGTAAATAAGTTATGGGTGTGAAAATTCATTCGCATTTCATGTTTTATCTTGTATAATGCAGTAGTACATTCAGTATTCACGATAAAAACATGTCCCATATCAAAGTGATCGGGAAAAATTCACGCATATCACACCAAAACGGTATTTTCAAGTGCACTCTTTCGGCGGACGGATCCTTAATGTAGTTTTACCCTAAATAGATGTCCTGCATATTTCAAATCATCACGAATCCTAGACTGATATCAAGCTACACACACAGCTAGATTAACAACATAGGGGAATGTATGCTACCGTTTCATCTTCGTCACGTAAGTTACAAGAAAATAGTACATAATTTATGGTTGTGAAAACTAATTCCCATTTGATATTTTATCTTGTCTAATGCAGTAGTACATTCAGTATTCACGATAAAAATATGTCCCATAACAAAGTGATCGGGAAAAATTCACGTATATCACACCAAAACGGTATTTTCAAGTGCACTCTTTCGGCGGACGGATCCTTAATGTGGTCTTACCCCAAATAGATGTCCTGCATGTTAGAAACTTTCACGAAGGCTAGACTGATATCAAGCTACACATATAACTAGATTAACCACAGAGGGGAATGTATGTTACCCTTTCATCTCCGTCACGTAAGTTACAAGAAAATAGTACATAATTTATTGGTGTGAAAACTAATTCCCATTTCATATTTTATCTTGTTTGTTGCAGTAGTACATTCAGTATTCACGATAAAAACATGTCCCATATCAAAGTGATCGAGAACAATTCACGCATGTATCAAACAAAAAGGTATTTTCAAGTGCACTCTTTCGGCGGACGGATCCTTCATGCGGTCTTACCCCAAATAGATGTCCTGCATGTTAGAAACCTTCACGAAGGCTAGACTGATATCAAGCTGCACATATAACTAGATTAACCACACAGGGGAATGTATGCTACCCTTTCATCTCCGTCACGTAAGTTACAAGAAAATAGTACGTAAGTTATGGGTGTGAAAATTCATTCGCATTTCATGTTTTATCTTGTGTAATGCAGTAGTACATTCAGTATTCACGATACAAACATGTCCCATGTCAAAGTGATCGACAAAATTCACGGATATCACACCAAAAAGGCATTTTCATGTGCACTCTTTCGGCGGACGGATCCTTCATGTGGTCTTACCCCAAATAGATGTCCTGCATGTTAGAAACCTTCACGAAGGCTAGACTGATATCAAGCTGCACATATAACTAGATTAACCACACAGGGGAATGTATGCTACCCTTTCATCTCCGTCACGTAAGTTACAAGAAAATAGTACATAAGTTATGGATGTGAAAACTCATTCCTATTTCATGTTTTATCTTGTCTAATGCAGTAGTACATTCAGTATTCACGATAAAAACATGTCCCATATGAAAGTGATCGGGAAAAATTCACGCATATCACACCAAAACGGTATTTTCAAGTGCACTCTTTCGGCGGACGGATTCTTAATGTAGTTTTACCCTAAATAGATGTCCTGCATGTTTCAAATCATCACGAATCCTAGACTGATATCAAGCTACACACACAGCTAGACTAATAACATAGGGGAATGTATGCTACCATTTCATCTTCGTCACGTAAGTTACAAGAAAATAGTACGTAAGTTATGGGTGTGAAAATTCATTCGCATTTCATGTTTTATATTGTGTAATGCAGTAGTACATTCAGTATTCACGATACAAACATATCCCATGTCAAAGTGATCGGGAAAAATTCACGTATATCACACCAAAACGGTATTTTCAAGTGCACTCTTTCGGCGGACGAATCCTTAATGTAGTTTTACCCTAAATAGATGTCCTGCATGTTACAAACCTTCACGAAGGAAAGACTGATATCAAGCTACACATATAACTAGATTAACCACACAGGGGAATGTATGTTACCCTTTCATCTCCGTCACGTAAGTTACAAGAAAATAGTACATAATTTATTGGTGTGAAAACTAATTCCCATTTCATATTTTATCTTGTTTGTTGCAGTAGTACATTCAGTATTCACGATAAAAACATGTCCCATATCAAAGTGATCGAGAACAATTCACGCATGTATCAAACAAAAAGGTATTTTCAAGTGCACTCTTTCGGCGGACGGATCCTTCATGCGGTCTTACCCCAAATAGATGTCCTGCATGTTAGAAACCTTCACGAAGGCTAGACTTATATCAAGCTGCACATATAACTAGATTAACCACACAGGGGAATGTATGCTACCCTTTCATCTCCGTCACGTAAGGTACAAGAAAATAGTACATAAGTTATGGATGTGAAAACTCATTCCTATTTCATGTTTTATCTTGTCTAATGCAGTAGTACATTCAGTATTCACGATAAAAACATGTCCCATATGAAAGTGATCGGGAAAAATTCACGCATATCACACCAAAACGGTATTTTCAAGTGCACTCTTGCGGCGGACGGATTCTTTATGTAGTTTTACCCTAAATAGATGTCCTGCATGTTTCAAATCATCACGAATCCTAGACTGATATCAAACTACACACACAGCTAGACTAATAACATAGGGGAATGTATGCTACCGTTTCATCTTCGTCACGTAAGTTACAAGAAAATAGTACGTAAGTTATGGGTGTGAAAATTCATTCGCATTTCATGTTTTATATTGTGTAATGCAGTAGTACATTCAGTATTCACGATACAAACATATCCCATGTCAAAGTGATCGGGAAAAATTCACGTATATCACACCAAAACGGTATTTTCATGTGCAATCTTTCGGCGGACGGATCCTTAATGTAGTTTTACCCTAAATAGATGTCCTGCATGTTACAAACCTTCACGAAGGCTAGACTGATATCAAGCTACACATATAACTAGATTAACCACACAGGGGAATGTATTTTACCCTTTCATCTCCGTCACGTAAGTTACAAGAAAATAGTACATAATTTATGGGTGTGAAAACTAATTCCCATTTCATATTTTATCTTGTTTGTTGCAGTAGTACATTCAGTATTCACGATAAAAACATGTCCCATATCAAAGTGATCGAGAACAATTCACGCATGTATCAAACAAAAAGGTATTTTCAAGTGCACTCTTTCGGCGGACGGATCCTTCATGCGGTCTTACCCCAAATAGATGTCCTGCATGTTACAAACCTTCACGAAGGCTAGACTGATAGCAAGCTGCACATATAACTAGATTAACCACACAGGGGAGTGTATGTTACCCTTTCAACTCCGTCACGTAAGTTACAAGAAAATAGTAAATAAGTTATGGGTGTGAAAATTCATTCGCATTTCATGTTTTATCTTGTATAATGCAGTAGTACATTCAGTATTCACGATAAAAACATGTCCCATATCAAAGTGATCGGGAAAAATTCACGCATATCACACCAAAACGGTATTTTCAAGTGCACTCTTTCGGCGGACGGATCCTTAATGTAGTTTTACCCTAAATAGATGTCCTGCATATTTCAAATCATCACGAATCCTAGACTGATATCAAGTTACACACACAGCTAGATTAACAACATAGGGGAATGTATGCTACCGTTTTATCTTCGTCACGTAAGTTACAAGAAAATAGTACATAATTTATGGTTGTGAAAACTAATTCCCATTTCATATTTTATCTTGTCTAATGCAGTAGTACATTCAGTATTCACGATAAAAATATGTCCCATAACAAAGTGATCGGGAAAAATTCACGTATATCACACCAAAACGGTATTTTCAAGTGCACTCTTTCGGCGGACGGATCCTTAATGTGGTCTTACCCCAAATAGATGTCCTGCATGTTAGAAACTTTCACGAAGGCTAGACTGATATCAAGCTACACATATAACTAGATTAACCACAGAGGGGAATGTATGTTACCCTTTTATCTCCGTCACGTAAGTTACAAGAAAATAGTACATAATTTATTGGTGTGAAAACTAATTCCCATTTCATATTTTATCTTGTTTGTTGCAGTAGTACATTCAGTATTCACAATAAAAACTTGTCCCATATCAAAGTGATCGAGAACAATTCACGCATGTATCACACAAAAAGGTATTTTCAAGTGCACTCTTTCGGCGGACGGATCCTTCATGCGGTCTTACCCCAAATAGATGTCCTGCATGTTAGAAACCTTCACGAAGGCTAGACTGATATCAAGCTGCACATATAACTAGATTAACCACACAGGGGAATGTATGCTACCCTTTCATCTACGTCACGTAAGTTACAAGAAAATAGTACGTAAGTTATGGGTGTGAAAATTCATTCGCATTTCATGTTTTATCTTGTGTAATGCAGTAGTATATTCAGTATTCACGATACAAACATGTCCCATGTCAAAGTGATCGAAAAAATTCACGGATATCACACCAAAAAGGCATTTTCATGTGCACTCTTTCAGCGGACGGATCCTTCATGTGGTCTTACCCCAAATAGATGTCCTGCATGTTAGAAACCTTCACGAAGGCTAGACTGATATCAAGCTACACATATAACTAGATTAACCACACAGGGGAATGTATGCTACCCTTTCATCTCCGTCACGTAAGTTACAAGAAAATAGTACATAAGTTATGGGTGTGAAAACTCATTCCTATTTCATGTTTTATCTTGTCTAATGCAGTAATACATTCAGTATTCACGATAAAAACATGTCCCACATTAAAGTGATCGGGAAAAATTCACGCATATCACACCGAAACGGTATTTTCAAGTGCACTCTTTCGGCGGACGGATTCTTAATGTAGTTTTACCCTAAATAGATGTCCTGCATGTTTCAAATCATCACGAATCCTAGACTGATATCAAGCTACACACACAGCTAGACTAATAACATAGGGGAATGTATGCTACCATTTCATCTTCGTCACGTAAGTTACAAGAAAATAGTACGTAAGTTATGGGTGTGAAAATTCATTCGCATTTCATGTTTTATATTGTGTAATGCAGTAGTACATTCAGTATTCACGATACAAACATATCCCATGTCAAAGTGATCGGGAAAAATTCACGTATATCACACCAAAACGGTATTTTCAAGTGCACTCTTTCGGCGGACGAATCCTTAATGTAGTTTTACCCTAAATAGATGTCCTGCATGTTACAAACCTTCACGAAGGAAAGACTGATATCAAGCTACACATATAACTAGATTAACCACACAGGGGAATGTATGTTACCCTTTCATCTCCGTCACGTAAGTTACAAGAAAATAGTACATAATTTATTGGTGTGAAAACTAATTCCCATTTCATATTTTATCTTGTTTGTTGCAGTAGTACATTCAGTATTCACGATAAAAACATGTCCCATATCAAAGTGATCGAGAACAATTCACGCATGTATCAAACAAAAAGGTATTTTCAAGTGCACTCTTTCGGCGGACGGATCCTTCATGCGGTCTTACCCCAAATAGATGTCCTGCATGTTAGAAACCTTCACGAAGGCTAGACTTATATCAAGCTGCACATATAACTAGATTAACCACACAGGGGAATGTATGCTACCCTTTCATCTCCGTCACGTAAGTTACAAGAAAATAGTACGTAAGTTATGGGTGTGAAAATTCATTCGCATTTCATGTTTTATCTTGTGTAATGCAGTGGTACATTCAGTATTCACGATACAAACATGTCCCATGTCAAAGTGATCACAAAATTCACGGATATCACACCAAAAAGGCATTTTCATGTGCACTCTTTCGGCGGACGGATCCTTCATGTGGTCTTACCCCAAATAGAAGTCCTGCATGTTAGAAACCTTCACGAAGGCTAGACTGATATCAAGCTGCACATATAACTAGATTAACCACACAGGGGAATGTATGCTACCCTTTCATCTCCGTCACGTAAGGTACAAGAAAATAGTACATAAGTTATGGATGTGAAAACTCATTCCTATTTCATGTTTTATCTTGTCTAATGCAGTAGTACATTCAGTATTCACGATAAAAACATGTCCCATATGAAAGTGATCGGGAAAAATTCACGCATATCACACCAAAACGGTATTTTCAAGTGCACTCTTGCGGCGGACGGATTCTTTATGTAGTTTTACCCTAAATAGATGTCCTGCATGTTTCAAATCATCACGAATCCTAGACTGATATCAAGCTACACACACAGCTAGACTAATAACATAGGGGAATGTATGCTACCGTTTCATCTTCGTCACGTAAGTTACAAGAAAATAGTACGTAAGTTATGGGTGTGAAAATTCATTCGCATTTCATGTTTTATATTGTGTAATGCAGTAGTACATTCAGTATTCACGATACAAACATATCCCATGTCAAAGTGATCGGGAAAAATTCACGTATATCACACCAAAACGGTATTTTCATGTGCAATCTTTCGGCGGACGGATCCTTAATGTAGTTTTACCCTAAATAGATGTCCTGCATGTTACAAACCTTCACGAAGGCTAGACTGATATCAAGCTACACATATAACTAGATTAACCACACAGGGGAATGTATGTTACCCTTTCATCTCCGTCACGTAAGTTACAAGAAAATAGTACATAATTTATGGGTGTGAAAACTAATTCCCATTTCATATTTTATCTTGTTTGTTGCAGTAGTACATTCAGTATTCACGATAAAAACATGTCCCATATCAAAGTGATCGAGAACAATTCACGCATGTATCAAACAAAAAGGTATTTTCAAGTGCACTCTTTCGGCGGACGGATCCTTCATGCGGTCTTACCCCAAATAGATGTCCTGCATGTTACAAACCTTCACGAAGGCTAGACTGATAGCAAGCTGCACATATAACTAGATTAACCACACAGGGGAGTGTATGTTACCCTTTCAACTCCGTCACGTAAGTTACAAGAAAATAGTAAATAAGTTATGGGTGTGAAAATTCATTCGCATTTCATGTTTTATCTTGTATAATGCAGTAGTACATTCAGTATTCACGATAAAAACATGTCCCATATCAAAGTGATCGGGAAAAATTCACGCATATCACACCAAAACGGTATTTTCAAGTGCACTCTTTCGGCGGACGGATCCTTAATGTAGTTTTACCCTAAATAGATGTCCTGCATATTTCAAATCATCACGAATCCTAGACTGATATCAAGTTACACACACAGCTAGATTAACAACATAGGGGAATGTATGCTACCGTTTTATCTTCGTCACGTAAGTTACAAGAAAATAGTACATAATTTATGGTTGTGAAAACTAATTCCCATTTCATATTTTATCTTGTCTAATGCAGTAGTACATTCAGTATTCACGATAAAAATATGTCCCATAACAAAGTGATCGGGAAAAATTCACGTTTATCACACCAAAACGGTATTTTCAAGTGCACTCTTTCGGCGAACGGATCCTTAATGTGGTCTTACCCCAAATAGATGTCCTGCATGTTAGAAACTTTCACGAAGGCTAGACTGATATCAAGCTACACATATAACTAGATTAACCATACAGGGGAATGTATGTTACCCTTTCATCTCCGTCACGTAAGTTACAAGAAAATAGTACATAATTTATTGGTGTGAAAACTAATTCCCATTTCATATTTTATCTTGTTTGTTGCAGTAGTACATTCAGTATTCACGATAAAAACATGTCCCATATCAAAGTGATCGAGAACAATTTACGCATGTATCACAAAAAAAGGTATTTTCAAGTGCACTCTTTCGGCGGACGGATCCTTCATGCGGTCTAACCCCAAATAGATGTCCTGCATGTTAGAAACCTTCACGAAGGCTAGACTGATATCAAGCTGCACATATAACTAGATTAACCACACAGGGGAATGTATGCTACCCTTTCATCTCCGTCACGTAAGTTACAAGAAAATAGTACGTAAGTTATGGGTGTGAAAATTCATTCGCATTTCATGTTTTATCTTGTGTAATGCAGTAGTACATTCAGTATTCACGATACAAACATGTCCCATGTCAAAGTGATCGAACAAATTCACAGATATCACACCAAAAAGGCATTTTCATGTGCTCTCTTTCGGCGGACGGATCCTTCATGTGGTCTTACCTCAAATAGATGTCCTGCATGTTAGAAACCTTCACGAAGGCTCGACTGATATCAAGCTGCACATATAACTAGATTAACCACACAGGGGAATGTATGCTACCCTTTCATCTCCGTCACGTAAGTTACAAGAAAATAGTACATAAGTTATGGGTGTGAAAACTCATTCCTATTTCATGTTTTATTTTGTCTTATGCAGTAGTACATTCAGTATTCACGATAAAAACATGTCCCATATCAAAGTGATCGGGAAAAATTCACGTATATCACACCAAAACGGTATTTTCATGTGCACTCTTTCGGCGGACGGATCCTTAATGTGGTCTCACCCCAAATAGATGTCCTGCATGTTAGAAATATTCACGAATCCTAGACTTATATCAATCTACACACAAAACTAGATTAAGCACAAAGGGGAATGTATGCTACCATTTCATCTCCGTCACGTAAGTTACAAGAAAATAGTACGTAATTTATAGGTGTGAAAACTCATTCCCATTTGATGTTTTATCTTGTCTAATGCAGTAGTACATCCAGTATTCACAATAAAAAGACGTCCCATATCAATGTGATCGGGAAAAATTCACGTATATCACACCAAAACGGTATTTTCAAGTGCACTCTTTCGGCGGACGGATCCTTAATGTAGTTTTACCCTAAATAGATGTCCTGCATGTTACAAACCTTCACGAAGGAAAGACTGATATCAAGCTACACATATAACTAGATTAACCACACAGGGGAATGTATGTTACCCTTTCATCTCCGTCACGTAAGTTACAAGAAAATAGTACATAATTTATGGGTGTGAAAACTAACTCCCATTTCATATTTTATCTTGTTTGTTGCAGTAGTACATTCAGTATTCACGATAAAATCATGTCCCATATCAAAGTGATCGAGAACAATTCACGCATGTATCAAACAAAAAGGTATTTTCAAGTGCACTCTTTCGGCGGACGGATCCTTCATGCGGTCTTACCCCAAATAGATGTCCTGCATGTTAGAAACCTTCACGAAGGCTAAACTGATATCAAGCTGCACATATAACTAGATTAACCACACAGGGGAATGTATGCTACCCTTTCATCTACGTCACGTAAGTTACAAGAAAATAGTACGTAAGTTATGGGTGTGAAAATTAATTTCCATTTGATGTTTTATCTTTTATATTGCAGTAGAACATTCAGTATTCACGATAAAAAGACGTCCCATATCAATGTGATCGAGAAAAATTCACGCATATAACACCAAGACGGCATTATCATGTGCATTCTTTCGGCGGACGGATCCTTAATGTAGTTTTACCCCAAATAGATGTCCTGCATGTTAGGAACCTTCACGAAGGCTAGACTGATATCAAGCTGCACATAAAACTAGATTAACCACACAGTGGAATGTATGCTACCCTTTCATCTCCATCACGTAAGTTACAACAAAATAGTACGTAATTTATGGGTGTGAAAATTAATTTCCATTTCATGTTTTATCTTGTATATTGCAGTAGAACATTCAGTATTCACGATAAAAAGACGTCCCATATCAATGTGATCGACAAAAATTCACGCATATGACACCAAGACGGCATTTTCATGTGCATTCTTTCGGCGGACGGATCCTTAATGTGGTCTTACCCCAAATAGATGTCCTGCTTGTTAGGAACCTTCACGAAGGCTAGACTGATATCAAGCCACACATATAACTAGATTAACCACACAGGGGAATGTATTCTACCCTTTCATCTCCGTCACGTAAGTTACAAGAAAATAGTACATAATTTATGGTTGTGAAAACAAATTCCCATTTCATATTTTATCTAGTCTAATGCAGTAGTACATTCAGTATTCACGATAAAAATATGTCCCATAACAAAGTGATCGGGAAAAATTCACGTATATCACACCAAAACGGTATTTTCAAGTGCACTCTTTCGGCGGACGGATCCTTAATGTGGTCTTACCCCAAATAGATGTCCTGCATGTTAGAAACTTTCACGAAGGCTAGACTGATATCAAGCTACACATATAACTAGATTAACCACACAGGGGAATGTATGTTACCCTTTCATCTCCGTCACGTAAGTTACAAGAAAATAGTACATAATTTATTGGTGTGAAAACTAATTCCCATTTCATATTTTATCTTGTTTGTTGCAGTAGTACATTCAGTATTCACGATAAAACATGTCCCATATCAAGGTGATCGAGAACAATTCACGCATGTATCAAACAAAAAGGTATTTTCAAGTGCACTCTTTCGGCGGACGGATCCTTCATGCGGTCTTACCCCAAATAGATGTCCTGCATGTTAGAAACCTTCACGAAGGCTAGACTTATATCAAGCTGCACATATCACTAGATTAACCACACAGGGGAATGTATGCTACCCTTTCATCTCCGTCACGTAAGTTACAAGAAAATAGTACGTAAGTTATGGGTGTGAAAATTCATTCGCATTTCATGTTTTATCTTGTGTAATGCAGTAGCACATTCAGTATTCACGATACAAACATGTCCCATGTCAAAGTGATCGACAAAATTCATGGATATCACACCAAAAAGGCATTTTCATGTGCACTCTTTCGGCGGACGGATCCTTCATGTGGTCTTACCCCAAATAGATGTCCTGCATGTTAGAAACCTTCACGAAGGCTAGACTGATATCAAGCTGCACATATAACTAGATTAACCACACAGGGGAAAGTATGCTACCCTTTCATCTCCGTCACGTAAGTTACAAGAAAATAGTACATAAGTTATGGATGTGAAAACTCATTCCTATTTCATGTTTTATCTTGTCTAATGCAGTAGTACATTCAGTATTCACGATAAAAACATGTCCCGTATCAAAGTGATCGGGAAAAATTCACGCATATCACACCAAAACGGTATTTTCAAGTGCACTCTTTCGGCGGACGGATTCTTAATGTAGTTTTACCCTAAATAGATGTCCTGCATGTTTCAAATCGTCACGAATCCTAGACTGATATCAAGCTACACACACAGCTAGACTAATAACATAGGGGAATGTATGCTACCGTTTCATCTTCGTCACGTAAGTTACAAGAAAATACTACGTAAGTTATGGGTGTGAAAATTCATTCGCATTTCATGTTTTATATTGTGTAATGCAGTAGTACATTCAGTATTCACGATACAAACATATCCCATGTCAAAGTGATCGAAAAAATTCACGGATATCACACCAAAAAGGCATTTTCATGTGCACTCTTTCAGCGGACGGATCCTTCATGTGGTCTAACCCCAAATAGATGTCCTGCATGTTAGGAACCTTCACGAAGGCTAGACTGATATCAAGCCACACATATAACTAGATTAACCACACAGGGGAATGTATGTTACCCTTTCATCTCCGTCACGTAAGTTACAAGAAAATAGTACATAAGTTATGGGTGTGAAAACTCATTCCTATTTCATGTTTTATATTGTCTAATGCAGTAGAACATTCAGTATTCACAATAAAAACATGTCCCATATCAAAGTGATCGGGATAAATTCACGTATATCACACCAAAACGGTATTTTCAAGTGCACTCTTTCGGCGGACGGATCCTTAATGTGGTCTTACCCCAAATAGATGTCCTGCATGTTAGAAATATTCACGAATCCTAGACTGATATCAGTCTACACACAAAACTAGATTAAGCACAAAGGGGAATGTATGCTACCCTTTCATCTCCGTCACGTAAGTTACAAGAAAATAGTACGTAATTTATGGGTTTGAAAACTAATTCCCATTTGATGTTTTATCATGTATATTGCAGTAGAACATTCAGTATTCACGATAAAAAGACGTCCCATATCAAAGTGATCGAGAAAAATTCACGCATATGACACCAACACGGCATTTTCATGTGCATTCTTTCGGCGGACGGATCCTTAATGTTGTCTTACCCCAAATAGATGTCCTGCATGTTAGAAAACTTCACGAAGGCTAGACTGTTATCAAGCTACACATATAACTAGATTAACCACACAGGGGAATGTATGCTACCCTTTCATCTCCGTCACGTAAGTTACAAGAAAATAGTACATAAGTTATGGATGTGAAAACTCATTCCTATTTCATGTTTTATCTTGTCTAATGCAGTAGTACATTCAGTATTCACGATAAAAACATATCCCATATCAAAGTGATCGGGACAAATTCACGCATATCACACCAAAACGGTATTTTCATGTGCACTCTTTCGGCGGACGGATTCTTAATGTAGTTTTACCCTAAATAGATGTCCTGAATGTTTCAAATCATCACGAATCCTAGACTGATATCAAGCTACACACACAGCTAGATTAACAACATAGGGGAATGTATGCTACCGTTTCATCTTCGTCACGTAAGTTACAAGAAAATAGTACGTAAGTTATGGGTGTGAAAATTCATTCGCATTTCATGTTTTATATTGTGTAATGCAGTAGTACATTCAGTATTCACGATACAAACATATCCCATGTCAAAGTGATCGGGAAAAATTCACGTATATCACACCAAAACGGTATTTTCAAGTGCACTCTTTCGGCGGACGGATCCTTAATGTAGTTTTACCCTAAATAGATGTCCTGCATGTTACAAACCTTCACGAAGGAAAGACTGATATCAAGCTACACATATAACTAGATTAACCACACAGGGGAATGTATGTTACCCTTTCATCTCCGTCACGTAAGTTACAAGAAAATAGTACATAATTTATGGGTGTGAAAACTAACTCCCATTTCATATTTTATCTTGTTTGTTGCAGTAGTACATTCAGTATTCACGATAAAATCATGTCCCATATCAAAGTGATCGAGAACAATTCACGCATGTATCAAACAAAAAGGTATTTTCAAGTGCACTCTTTCGGCGGACGGATCCTTCATGCGGTCTTACCCCAAATAGATGTCCTGCATGTTAGAAACCTTCACGAAGGCTAAACTGATATCAAGCTGCACATATAACTAGATTAACCACACAGGGGAATGTATGCTACCCTTTCATCTACGTCACGTAAGTTACAAGAAAATAGTACATAAGTTATGGGTGTGAAAATTAATTTCCATTTGATGTTTTATCTTGTATATTGCAGTAGAACATTCAGTATTCACGATAAAAAGACGTCCCATATCAATGTGATCGAGAAAAATTCACGCATATAACACCAAGACGGCATTGTCATGTGCATTCTTTCGGCGGACGGATCCTTAATGTAGTTTTACCCCAAATAGATGTCCTGCATGTTAGGAACCTTCACGAAGGCTAGACTGATATCAAGCTGCACATAAAACTAGATTAACCACACAGTGGAATGTATTCTACCCTTTCATCTCCGTCACGTAAGTTACAAGAAAATAGTACGTAATTTATGGGTGTGAAAACTAATTCCCATTTGATGTTTTATCTTGTATAGTAGTAGAACATTCAGTATTCACAATAAAAAGACGTCCCATATCAATGTCATCGAGAAAAATTCAGGCATATCACACCAAAACGGCATTTTCATGTGCACTCTTTCGGCGAAGGGATCCTTAATGTGGTCTTACCCGAAATAGATGTCCTGCATGTTAGAAATCTTCACGAATCCTAGACTGATATCAAGCTACATACAAAACTAGATTAACCACACACGGGAATGTATGCTACCCTTTCTTCTTCGTCACGTAAGTTACAAGAAAATAGTACGTAAGTTATGGGTGTAAAAAGTCATTCATATTTCATGTTTTATCTTGTCTAATGCTGTAGTACATTCAGTATTCACGAAACAAAAATGTTCCATGTCAAAGTGATCGAGAAAATTCAAGGATATCGCACCAAAACGGCATTCCGATGTATACTCATTCGGCGGACGGATCCTTCATGAGGTCTTACCCCAAATAGATGTCCTGCATGTTAGGAACCTTAACGAAGGCTAGACTGATATCAAGCCACACATATAACTAGATTAACCACACAGGGGAATGTATGTTACCCTTTCGTCTCCGTCACGTAAGTTACAAGAATATAGTACGTAATTTGTGGGTGTGAAAACTAATTCCCATTTGATGTTTTATCTTGTTTATTGCAGTAGAACATTCACTATTCACGATAAAAAGACGTCCCATATCAAAGTGATCGAGAAAAATTATCGCATATCACACCAAAACAGCATTTTCATGTGCACTCTTTCGGCGGACGGATCCTTTATGTGGTCTTACCCCAAATAGATGTCCTGCATGTTACAAACCTTCACGAAGGCTAGACTGATAGCAAGCTGCACATATAACTAGATTAACCACACAGGGGAATGTATGTTACCCTTTCAACTCCGTCACGTACGTTACAAGAAAATAGTAAATAAGTTATGGGTGTGAAAACTCATTCCTATTTCATGTTTTATCTTGTCTAAAGCAGTAGTACATTCAGTATTCACGATAAAAACATGTCCCATATCAAAGTGATCGGCAAAAATTCACGCATATCACACCAAAACGGTATTTTCAAGTGCACTCTTTCGGCGGACGGATCCTTAATGTAGTTTTACCCCAAATAGATGTCCTGCATGTTAGGAACCTTCACGAAGGCTAGACTGATATCAAGCTGCACATAAAACTAGATTAACCACACAGTGGAATGTATGCTACCCTTTCATCTCCGTCACGTAAGTTACAACAAAATAGTACGTAATTTATGGGTGTGAAAATTAATTTCCATTTGATGTTTTATCTTGTATATTGCAGTAGAACATTCAGTATTCACGATAAAAAGACGTCCCATATCAATGTGATCGACAAAAATTCACGCATATGACACCAAGATGGCATTTTCATGTGCATTCTTTCGGCGGACGGATCCTTAATGTGGTCTTACCCCAAATAGATGTCATGCTTGTTAGGAACCTTCACGAAGGCTAGACTGATATCAAGCCACACATATAACTAGATTAACCACACAGGGGAATATATGTTACCCTTTCATCTCCGTCACGTAAGTTACAAGATAATAGTACGTAATTTGTGGGTGTGAAAACTAATTCCCATTTGATGTTTTATCTTGTTTATTGCAGTAGAACATTCAGTATTAACGATAAAAAGACGTCCCATATCAAAGTGATCGAGAAAAATTATCGCATATCACACCAAAACGGCATTTTCATGTGCACTCTTTTGGCGGACGGATCCTTCATGTGGTCTTACCCCAAATAGATGTCTTGCATGTTAGAAACCTTCACGAAGGCTAGACTGATATCAAGCTGCACATATAACTAGATTAACCACACAGGGGAATGTATGCTACCCTTTCATCTCCGTCACGTAAGTTACAAGAAAATAGTACATAAGTTATGGATTTGAAAACTCATTCCTATTTCATGTTTTATCTTGTCTTATGCAGTAGTACATTAAGTATTCACGATAAAAACATGTCCCATATCAAAGTGATCGGGAAAAATTCACGCATATCACACCAAAACGGTATTTTCAAGTGTACTCTTTCGGCGGACGGATTCTTAGTGTAGTTTTACCTTAAATAGATGTCCTGCATGTTTCAAATCATCACGAATCCTAGACTGATATCAGCCTACACACAAAACTAGATTAAGCACAAAGGGGAATGTATGCTACCCTTTCATTTCCGTCACGTAAGTTACAAGAAAATAGTACGTAATTTATGGGTTTGAAAACTAATTCCCATTTGATGTTTTATCTTGTATATTGCATTAGAACATTCAGTATTCACAATAAAAAGACGTCCCATATCAATGTGATCGGGAAAAATTCACGTATATCACACCAAAACGGTATTTTCAAGTGCACTCTTTCGGCGGACGGATCCTTAATGTGGTCTTACCCCAAATAGATGTCCTGCATGTTAGAAATATTCACGAATCCTAGACTGATATCAATCTACACACAAAACTAGATTAAGCACAAAGGGGAATGTATGCTACCCTTTCTTCTCCGTCACGTAATTTACAAGAAAATAGCACGTAAGTTATGGGTGTGAAAACTCATTCCCATTTCATGTTTTATCTTGTCTAATGCAGAAGTACATTCAGTAGTCACGAAATAAACATGTCCCATGTCAAAGTGATCGAAACAATTCAAGGATATCGCACCAAAACGGCATTTCCATGTGTACTCTTTCGGCGGACGGATCCTTCATGTGGTCTTACCCCAAATAGATGTCCTGCATGTTAGGAACCTTCACGAAGGCTAGACTGATATCAAGCCACACATATAACTAGATTAACCACACAGGGGAATGTATGTTGCCCTTTCATCTCCGTCACGTAAGTTACAAGAAAATAGTACGTAATTTGTGGGTGTGAAAACTAATTCCCATTTGATGTTTTATCTTGTTTATTGCAGTAGAACATTCAGTATTCACGACAAAAAGACGTCCCATATCAAAGTGATCGAGAAAAATTCTCGCATATCACACCAAAACGGCATTTTCATGTGCACTCTTTCGGCGGACGGATCCTTTATGTGGTCTTACCCCAAATAGATGTCCTGCATGTTACAAACCTTCATGAAGGCTAGACTGATATCAAGCTGCACATATAACTAGATTAACCACACAGGGGAATGTATGCTACCCTTTCATCTCCGTCACGTAAGTTACAAGAAAATAGTACGTAATTGATGGGTGTGAAAACTAATTCCCATTTGATGTTTTATTTTGTATAGTAGTAGAACATTTAGTATTCACAATAAAAAGACGTCCCATATCAATGTGATCGAGAAAAATTCAGGCATATCACACCAAAACGGCATTTTCATGTGCACTCTTTCGGCGAAGGGATCCTTAATGTGGTCTTACCCGAAATAGATGTCCTGCATGTTAGAAATCTTCACGAATCCTAGACTGATATCAAGCTACATACAAAATTAGATTAACCACACAGGGGAATGTATGCTACCCTTTCTTCTTCGTCACGTAAGTTACAAGAAAAAAGTACGTAAGTTATGGGTGTGAAAACTCATTCATATTTCATGTTTTATCTTGTCTAATGCTGTAGTACATTCAGTATTCACGAAACAAAAATGTTCCATGTCAAAGTGATCGAAAAAATTCAAGGATATCGAACCTAAACGGCATTTCCATGTATACTCATTCGGCGGACGGATCCTTCATGTGGTCTTACCCCAAATAGATGTCCTGCATGTTAGGAACCTTCACGAAGGCTAGACTGATATCAAGCCACACATATAACTAGATTAACCACACAGGGGAATATATGTTACCCTTTCATCTCCGTCACGTAAGTTACAAGATAATAGTACGTAATTTGTGGGTGTGAAAACTAATTCCCATTTGAAGTTATATCTTGTTTATTGCAGTAGAACATTCAGTATTCACGATAAAAAGACGTCCCATATCAAAGTGATCGAGAAAAATTCACGCATATCACACCAAAACGGCATTTTCATGTGCACTCTTTCGGCGGACGGATCCTTTATGTGGTCTTACCCGAAATAGATGTCCTGCATGTTACAAACCTTCAAGAAGGCTAGACTGATATCAAGCTGCACATATCACTAGATTAACCACACAGGGGAATGTATGCTACCCTTTCATCTCCGTCACGTAAGTTACAAGAAAATAGTACGTAAGTTATGGGTGTGAAAATTCATTCGCATTTCATGTTTTATCTTGTGTAATGCAGTAGTACATTCAGTATTCACGATACAAACATGTCCCATGTCAAAGTGATCGATAAAATTCACGGATATCACACCAAAAAGGCATTTTCATGTGCACTCTTTCGGCGGACGGATCCTTCATGTGGTCTTTCCCCAAATAGATGTCCTGCATGTTAGAAACCTTCACGAAGGCTAGACTGATATCAAGCTGCACATATAACTAGATTAACCACACAGGGGAATGTATGCTACCCTTTCATCTCCGTCACGTAAGTTACAAGAAAATAGTACATAAGTTATGGATGTGAAAACTCATTCCTATTTCATGTTTTATCTTGTCTAATGCAGTAGTACATTCAGTATTCACGATAAAAACATGTCCCATATCAAAGTGATCGGGAAAAATTCACGCATATCACACCAAAACGGTATTTTCAAGTGCACTCTTTCGGCGGACGGATTCTTAATGTAGTTTTACCCTAAATAGATGTCCTGCATGTTTCAAATCGTCACGAATCCTAGACTGATATCAAGCTACACACACAGCTAGACTAATAACATAGGGGAATGTATGCTACCGTTTCATCTTCGTCACGTAAGTTACAAGAAAATACTAC
>JAHLWY010000643.1:0-55986 GCA_020002185.1 Paraescarpia echinospica | reverse complement strand
CTCTCTCTCTCTCTCTCTCTCTCTCTCTCTCTCTGTATGTCTGTCTGTTTGTCTGTCTTTCTGTCTATTTGTCTCTTTCACCCCTCTTCTTGCGGTGCTATTTGATACTATTGTTATGGCAGAAACACCAGCATATTTACAGGCGGCATTAAATGCTTCATGTGATTATTGCCAAACATGGCACCTATCTGTTAATACTAGTAAAACAAAGCTTATTATATTGTCTCGTGGCAAGGTCAGATCACACCTATACTTCTTGTTTGGAGAAAACCAATGATAAATAACTGATAGCTTTAATCTATTTTGGAACCAGTCTAAACTATAATGGATTGTTTAAGAAAGCCATAATAAAACACGTTAACCAAGCTAGGCGTGCAATGTTCAACCTAACAACTAAAGGAAGGAAGCTACATTTACCGATAGACATACAAATAAAGAAATCAAGAGAATCATTTATGGATGTGGACTACCCCAGGTATATCAAACATGTGGCATGATCATGGAAATGTAAATATAAAATGGTTGAAGCATACCCTAGAACTTAAAATGAAAGACATAAACAGACAAATATGGCACAATGAAATTCATATAAATAGGTTGTGCTCAAATTACAGAATATTTAAAAATGAAGTAGGGCTCGAGAAGGATTTAATCTAGTGAAGCCCATCAGACAGAATCAATTGATGTAAATTTCGTTGTGAGGTCACAACTTACCTATTTGTGAAGGTCAGTGTCTCCATGAAAATGCCCAGAGGCTCTGTAATTTATGCAACAATGGAGACCAAGGTGATAAATATCATTATGTACTCGTATGTCCATCACTAGTAGAAGAGAGATCAAAATATACAGAAATATTTTAGAATCAGACCCAATACTTTGAAAATTAACCACTCGTTTAGTATACATAATGTGAGACAATTGGCAGATCTTTCCAGATTTATTAATGTAATCATGACAAAGTTTGTCTATGTAACAAATTCCCTGTCAAAACGGTGAATTTTTTGCATAGAAGAAACATTGCAGCTAATAGTTAATTTATTAGTTATATAATTACATGTAAATGAGTTCAAAGTGTGTAATACATGTATAATACGTGGTTTATTTTATATTATTTAACATTATTTGTTTTGCACTACTGATTATAAAAAATTATCGAAAACACTTAATACAGTAAGGTCACCGAATGTTTTATGCATTGTGTGTTGTTTATGTTTTATCACTGTAAATACGATGTATATAATAGAAGTCTAGATGTTCTTAAGAATACAATGTTGTATTAAAATGTACTTTAGAGAGAACATTATTCTCATAGTCCGCAAGCTAGTGGTCGTTGGGAAATAAAATTCATCCGAGTATCTTCCCCTCCTTCTCCTGTCTAACTTCCTTTCTCTCCCATCACCTCCAGTCCCCTTCCCTCCTCTCCCTTTTCATATATATCCCCACTCTACTCCTCCATCCTTATCTTCCCCGTCGCGCTCCCTGTTTCCCCTCTCTGTTTGTCCCATTCTTCGTCCCTTGTTCCCACCTCTATTTCTCTCCGTCCCTCTCGCAATCTTCACCCCATCTCTCACACACACACACTCTCTCTCTCTCTCTCTCTCTCTCTCTCTCTCTCTCTCTCTCTCTCTCTCTCTCTCTCTCTCTCTCTCTCTTTCTCGCATTCACACGTAATTGGGTACGGTCATGGATCGTTGCACAGTTAGCACGAATAAAGAGGCTATTCCTACATACATGCCAACTGTGCTTCGTCCACAAACAATGTCATGGTTCATTACCTCAGAGACAATGCATTGATTCAACTACCGGTGAACATTCTAGGCATCACGTGCAAGCCCAACAATGGTTCCTTCGTAATCACGTGCCAAGAGGATTTAAGTGGACTTTAGTTTGAATTTAATATGACTACTTCTGTCGAGATTCACCTGACAGTTGTTGTAAACGTGTGACTGAGAAGTGTAAAATGACAAATAGGAATTCGCACAGTGGTTGAAATATAGGTGACTTGACGGGTTTCAGTACAACACCGACTTAACTGGTGGATGGGTCACTTGCGTGGGTGCAGCCACATTATTTGTATGTAAAACAACATTCGCTTGACGCTTGATATGGTGCTTCGTGTAGCAGGTGATTTAAACAGTGCAACAGACACAAATGTCGGAAAAGACAGCGTGAAGGGGTAGCCATTGCAAGATGGCTGCAACAGCGCCAACTGAAGGAAGGTAGGGACTTTGGATGTTTAGAACAGCAAGTAGTTGTAGTCTGTTCTTTATATTGCCTTTGTATGGGTACAACACGAAAATTCGTTATTGTTGACTAGTCTATTCATGGCGGCAGGCACGCGCGCGCAAGAAAAGAACATGGTTATTGTTTTTAAACGTTACTTTTGTAAGGTATCGTAATGTAGACACATATAGACAGACACGTACATACGCACTCGCGTAATGTGTTCATAGAACATCTTGTCAATCACAATGCAAATACGCACACGCTTGTGCTTGACCGTTTATAGTTACATTAATTGGCAATGATCAAAATACTAGAAACAAATGTATCGTCACTTAAAGTATACAAAATAGATGCCGGCGTCTCGAGTTCAAAACCCGGACCGGGCAGGTATGGTATATTTGGTATAAAAACCTGGCTGTCAACATTGAGGACTGTGTATCCTTCGTGACTCGGATGTAATGTCGGCCCCGTCTCAATTTGGGACGTAAAAGCACCACTGAGGACGACAAGCATCCTCATAGTGACCACCCTCAGTGCCAGCACAGAAAGATCGGCTTGGCGATAATGTTCTGAAAAACGCTGACTAGTTGAATGGGACCTCACAAAATCATAACATTGTAACCACTATATATAGACTAGTCAGTTAATAGAACCTTACCGAGTGCTGGAAACAACTAGAACCAGAATAAATGCACCAGTTGAAACATTTGTTATTGCAACGCGCCATGGCGGAGTAAACATAACTTCTCCCTTCGTCTCTCCCCGTTTATAATTCTCCATTTATACCGCACTGTATATTGTACTTTAACTGTTGTTGGTATATTACGTAGACAATAAATATGATTTGACTTTTGGAAGATTTCCCACTGTGTGCGCCATCTTGGATTCGCCCCTACTGGCGTCAACCATAACTATCCATGAATTTGCATACATCAGAATACATATAATAGATTAGTAATATTATGTATGCCGCGTACACACATGTTTACTACATCGTATCATGTAGCATAACATATGACCAACGTTTTAATACCATTCTAACGAATAAATAACTTCAATAGTTGTAGGTATGCAAGATTAATTAATATTGAAGTTCACACACCACAATTCCGGCTGCCTGTGTTTGGCAGGGTATAAAGGCAGGCAAATTTCCTATGTTAATTGCAGCTTGACGTGCTCAATATATAGGGTTATATCACGTGGCATGGATGACCACAACGTCTATGGGAACGACGTATGGCTTAGGGGCCGATATATCCCTCCCTTGCAGAGTGAAGCCACACGGGGTGGGTCAGCTGTGAGAGATCAGGACTGTGACACTACTTTCCAGAGTAGCGTTATGAGGAGCAACCGATGAGATGTCCCGAGCCGATCATTGGTGCAGTTAGGTCTGTACCATAGGCAGTAACGGCTCCAGTGTCTCCCACTTCCTGATTCTCTCTTTTGTCTTGCATAAATTATTTTTATATTGTATATAAATGATATAACAAATGTAGTAGAATGTGGCATGAAGATTTTTGCGGATGATACAAAAATATACCACAAAATGTTAACAAAACAAGATTGCTTAGATCTGCAGAAAGACTTAGACAAATTACAGGAATGGGCTGAGAAGTGGCAGTTAAACTTTCACCCGGACGAGGGACGTTATTAATGTTTACAAATACTTTAATGGCATATTTAGTTGCACGCACACTATGTTTAACCTGGACCTGTACGAAGGAACACGGGGGCATTCTTTAGTTTTATAAAAACAGGAGTAAACGAGAAATAAGGAGACACTTCTTTAGCGAGAGTAATTGGTGTATGGAACACCTTACCTGAAACCATTGTCACAGCTCCAACAGTCAATGCACTGAAAAACCGACTCGGTATATTATGGATGCACCAGCCTGTCAAATTTGATTATAAAGCAACATTGGTTAAAGAGCGGTACATAGGCAAATTTGCCTGAAGACCGAAGAGGATGTATGTATGTATGTATGTATAAATTAACTTCAATGTAGCTGGGCCATTTCAAGACGTGAAAAGTAAAGTGAATAACATCTTTCAGGTTCTTACAGGTCCTCTTCTGGCTTGAGTAGGCATTACTGCTTCTGTCTCTTACATGACAGCTCTCGCTTTTGACATCTGCTCCTACTGTGCACATGCGACTGGCACAATCCAAGATAGGAGTGGGGCAGTGTATTCAGTTTTCACAGGGTGGTTTTGTCATAACTTATCTATTTTTGTGTCAAACGACTACATCGGCAAAGCGTCAACTACAAACTGTAGGAAATGGTTTCATACATTTTTGCATCGGTATATCAATTAGTTATTTCTAATATTTAATCAGCACCTTTCTTTAAATATTTTTAGGTGGTGCCCTCTCGTACGTGCTTCGTTATCTCTCAATGTAACAACATTGCATAAGCCTGCTGGGTCATATTTCCCTGTTACTATCTTATACATTTTAATCATATCTCCTCTGAGGCAACGGTATGATAGAGTTGGTAATTTCAGTCTCTGTAAACGTTTTTTGTATTCAAGGTCTTTGAAACCAGGAATTGATTTGGTTGCACTGTGCTGAACATTTTCAAGATCTGTAACATGTGCCTTTAAGAAAAGACTCCATACCTGATTAGCGTGTTCAATGTGTGGACGAACGAGAGACTTACAAGTTGTAGAAAAAGACTTCTTATCCATGTGATCGAAACTACGTCAGATTATCTCCATAATTGATTTTGCTTTGTTAATTTTCTTCTGACATATTTGCCTCAACATTAAGCACTTCTAATGAGAGGTGACGTGTCTATCCCCACACTAAATTTCCTCCCAATGATTCATTGTGTTGCCCAAGGGGATTTGTTGGGGTCAAAACACCAATACAGTTTCTGAAATAGGGGATTGCTGTGAACGTCCACATCATGCTCGTCAAGCCATTTCAATTCAACATAATCCATGTACTGGATTGCACATATGAGTTTGCGTTATTTTTTGTGTGATTCTAAATGTTGATATAATAGTAAAAGTGGTTTTCTGTTGGAATGCTCTTGAAATTTATCTGGGGTTTTAAAATTGTTAGTGTATGTAGCTGGTTTTCCACTGAAATGCTGTTGAAATAAACTTTTGAAATATTATGTTTCGTTACGTAAGACTGGTTCAGAGACCCCCACACTCATGTAGCGCTTCGTCACGCTTGCCCACAGTGCTTTGTTAGACGGCCCCTTACATAATGTACATGTAACTAAATGTGATTTTTGGAAGAGCATGCAAATGTAATTTACTTTCACAAGTTCTTTGTATGGAATATGTTTGAATTAGTTATTATTTGAACTGTAAAATTTAATTATTCCAATATGTAATGCAAAATTGGTTTTCTGTTACAGGAGCGGGCCGGCGGCTTAATATAACAAGCGAGAATATAAACAGTTGGGAGCCTAACACTGAAAAAGTGGGTTTATAGGTTTGTTCAGATAGTTTCATAACAAGTATATATTGTATTTTTATGTCAATTGATACAAACATACGATATTATCTCTTTTGTGAAACATTAACTCATTTATAAAATTTCGCATATGTTTATGTGCCATATGACTTTTCCTAACAATGTAAACAATACATTTGTGACCGAATGCTGTTAAAGTATTGCGTTGTAAATGCAGACATACTATGTCATTTGTTTGTTTAAAAACTGTTGAACTGTGTTGTTTATGACAATAGTGTTTCAGTGTTGTGTGTGGCAGGTTCGATCTCTGCTGGTGTTTAATATCCAAACACTGCTGGTTGTGCACACACACTTATTCCACTTAATAACTTCAGCCATTTACAATAACTCCACCTAAACTAAGTTAATTCCACTTAAACAAATATTGGAAATAGCTCAGCAAATTAGCATTAGGAGGAAAGGAGCAAACTTGCATGCTTTCTACAGAAAGACGTCAGTAGGCGACCACATGCTAATGTTCGACAACTACAACTGTACTCTAGTATGAGAGGCTATACTGCTGATACATACATCTTCTGGGGTGTTTGCCAAGGATGGGTGCAGTACTTGGATGTGCACTGCTGTAATGCAATAGTCAATTTTTCAAGTTTTAAATGTAGTTGTTTGCAAAACTTTGGATAATACAGAACTGTTTTACCAGGTACTTTTGTTGGTTGTGCAATTTGAACTGACATTTTTCATACAGTATGGACATTATTCACTACTGTACTTGTCTGCATTTTTAAAGAAATGAATCATGTATATATTGCAAGGTATATTATGTCCTGATGTTATTGTTTCTAGATTATCAGGGTTTCACTGTATCATATGAACACTTGATATAGCAAGATGAAATTTGTGTAACAAATTGACAAACTGGTATGACAATAATATCTTCAGACAAACATGTGTATTAAAACAGGCAATTATCTTTTACTTTACCTCATGATCAGAGGTAATGAGCAACTAACTAGTCTTTTTGTGTTCATTTCTCTAGATTTAAGTACGAATCGACTAGCTCTTTGCTTAGTTCTTGATGTGTTTACCATAAAGATGCATTATATTCAACAATATGTTGCCAGTTGAGTTTTTAAATACAAGTTTCAAGAGACAGTGTTACTGAATATCAAATGTTTCAAACAAGTTCAAGTTAGGGAATAACAAAATAATGTTCATCTTGAGGAAACATTGTTTCTTTATATACAAATAAATAATACACAAGTTACTATTGATAGTAAACATACTTGAATCGTGTGAACTTTGCTTATTACCCCCAACACAAACAAAAACCTAACATTACCCAGCTAAATGTAGATCTACACACCATGAACTGTGTTCATCTTGGAACCAATGAGCATCCCAGTTTTAACCAGGTCAGATATCCACAGCTAGGCAAGCATGTCGATAAATCATTAAATAATTTACTACGAAAACCTAACGTTTTTTTACCGTGTGCTTATTAGATTTTCATTGTAACATACTGGCATTTAAAATATAAGGCAACAATGCTGTATTCTGAACATATATATCATTAAACCACACATGGTTCATCTAACTCTACAAAACTAAAAATGGGCCAAGATGCCCTGAAGTCCTTTGGACTATATTGTGAGTTTGTAATTATTAATAAAATGTTTTTTGGTGAATCATAGTTACAGATCATTAAGGGTTATGATGGAAGTAAAATGTTTACATGTTTAGTGGAGACTGTTTACATGCCAGTGAAGATACACCTGGAAGTGAAATATTCGAGCACGAGACTGTTGATTATGTGTTGTTATATGAAAATTGGGTCTTTTATTATAACAAATTGTTTGGTAAGTATTCTAACACTATGTCAACTCTTCTAATGGTTGACATTTGGTTGTTTCAGGTGTCAAAATACCAGTGATCACAATGTCAACACATACATCGACGTGACACAGAAGTCACGTGTAGGATGACAACAACCAAGATAAGTCTTACAAAGCTGGGTTTCCTGTCTACATTGATACAAAATGAACTGATTTACATAGTTCCATGTCTACACGAGGCATGGCATGTAAAGAGAAAAGAAAGTGTAATGCATTTTTTAATTTGATTTCAATAAACGTGTCCAGAATATTAATTGTCTATGTTTGTCACCTACAGGTGACAATATATCTTTAACCAATAGATACCACAATCAATCCATTTAAAAAATAATTAAATGAACATCAAAATAAATGGGGAAGAGGGATGCATGCTAATTTACCTGGCCTGGTGCACACAAGCAAGTCAGTATCATAAACTTGCCTGCCCAGGTTCTGCCAGTGTAGTAGGGATTCCCATTACACATTAATCACAGCCCACATGGAGGCATTCTGTTTGTCACTTGGACAATGGCAGGCAGTGGCCTTAGGCTAGTGCAATAAAGAGGCTTACAGCTGCCCAGGTTCTGCCAGTGCAGTAGAGAAATAGGGAAAATGTGATAATTTAGAATTTGAAATTTACCAGTGGGGGTTAGAATGATTCAATCAAATACAGATTTCTTGTGTATAGTGGCACTACCACATGACATATCTATTCAAAATCAGAGAAAAAGTTACTGAAGAGTTTTTGAAAAAAGAGGCAAAATTTGACAATTTACCAGTTTCGAGGATCCTGGGGGTTAGAATGATTCAATCAAATACAGATTTCTCGTGCATAGTGGCTGTACCCAAGGATATGTCTATGCAAAATTAGAGAAACAGTTGCTGAACGGTTTCCGAGATATGGCAGCTAACAGCACATGGCGGACAGCAGAGTGATAACATAAGTCCATTGAAACTTTGGCCCAAAGGACTAAAAGCACAAAGGGACTTAATCACTCTTGCAGTGGAAACTTGAAAGGAATGACATTCCCCTGTTAGCAGTTTAAGATCAAGATACTATAATGGCGCCAACAGTTGACACTGGCTTGTTGTTCCTTAGGTGCACAAGGAAAACAAAACATGACTACCAGGTATTTCAATTCGTAGAAAACACTTTATTCACTCAAATCTAGCTCTCATCTCTGCAATCTCTGTGATATTAAAGAAATTCTACGACGGATGCAATTTCACATTAATGGAGACATACAATGAGATCATTTAACGAAAATAAATATGCTTACCAGCATGCTTATAATTTTAACAACACTCACTGGTACTTACATACACAAAGCACACCTTTCAACAACAGGTCGAGAGGTTGACTGAAAATAAAATAAATAAAATGTTAGTTCGGTGATTTTCTGAATACTTCCACCAACGGTACAGCACTACATGCGTCTAAACTTCAATCAGTCATAACGTTTTATTTCGTCAAAATAAAACAGCGTTTGTTATAAATTTATACACACATTCTGCAGTGTAGCTTAGAAACCATTCCACCATGTCGCACTTCTAGACTGGGTATTATTGGACTAACATGTTGACATTGTGACCGACTCTGATGACACATTATGAAGAATTAATATGTTAACTTAGAGGCAGGATAAGTGCTTTTCCTCTCAGGTGCCACGGTCCACTCCCGATACCTATGTTCATGTGTGTCCATGGACCATTTTACTGATACCAACTAATTAACAAATTCACTTTCTTTTAATACAAACACTACTCTGACAATTTGGTGAAGTTGGGACTAACATTTTTGACTTATAACAGTTAATTAAAATACAACATTTCATGAGAAATGTGACCACTGAAGCAAATGACAAACACGTTTCGATGTGTTTGGCAAAGGGCACTGGCACACACTCGGTGGCCTCTGACTCGCAAGGGTAACATCACCACTGAAAGGGCTGCTTCATTTTGTGAGTGAAGACATCTCACTAAATATGACGTCTGTGAAAACAGCAGAGATCTTACATTACCAACTGCTGCAGCACCCTTCATGTCTCACCTGAAGATGACACATCAATATAATACCTTATCAATCGTTCACAATTCTCATTTACACCAATTTTCCTAGAAATCAGCCACATTCAGACATAGGAGAAGAGAACATGTCAAATACAAAACATAAAATAACATACGTTGACACGATTGAACAAAACAAACAGTTTCAGTGACACAGATCTGTGAGTGAGAATGTAGCATATTCAGTTGTCTACAACATCAAAAACAATTTACTAACCAACCACTTCGATTGACAATCTTCTCTGTTCTGCAAATTTCAATGTACATATGTTTATTTTTAATATAGAAAACCTTCATCAGGCAAACGAGGGTTAAACAAATTAAAAAAAAACACTTTGTCCTCTTGGGACATGTAACCTACCCACATATTTAATCAGCATTACATGGGATAATTAACTACAACACTTTTAATTCTACCTTTTACATCCATCAGTAGGGAAAGCAAAAACAAACTACACCATTAGACATAATTCAATACATCAATATTGGCGGGGAAACAATAGGAGAGAGTACTGAGAGGAGGTGTCTTTATAAACAATGAGCATCTCTGTTATATATCCACAGGGACTGACGCATACAATAGACACTGGTCATACAGGGGATAAAGAAATTTCTTGTCTGATGGAGCTGTCCGTTTGGAAATTTTCAGTCTTGTGTCACAATCCTGTAAAGTACAACACAAGTCTAACCCACACTAATGAGACTGAAATGAATTCCACCATCAGATAGACTCAGCACGACTGAACGAAAGTCCATCGTCAGACAGTTTCAGTCTGACTATCACTGACACACACCAACACATTCACAAGTTAGAAAACTGTTCATTTCAAAAATAAATAAATTACAATAATCTTGATTTCGTGTAAGTGATGCCTGATGATGTCATGATTTGAAACCATTTCTTGCCTGTTGAAGTATGTCTATAGCTATAGCATGAAGACTGTCTTGACACTGAGCTAACTACCCTGTGTGTCTGGCTGTGGTGCTGGTGTCTGAAGTATGTCTGTAGCTGCAGCATGAAGACTGTCTTGACACTGAGCTAACTACCCTGTGTGTCTGGCTGTGGTGTTGGAGTCTGAAAACAGAAAACAGTGATTATAATTATGTATTCTTTTGTAAATATTAGTTGTGTATAATTATTAAATAAGGATGTATGTAAGCTGCTATGTGAGACGGCGTTCCCCAAAAATCAACCACACAACGGGTCTGGTACGTATTCATGTATGGCCATATGTATATATAAATTGAGCTAATATATGTATGTATGTTATTTTATCTAACTTGAGTGAGAGGGGGGAGAGAGAGGGGGGAGAGAGGAGGGGAGAGAGAGAGGGAGTGACGGAAGGAGGCAGGAAGGCAGAGATGGAGGGAGGGAGGGGGAGAAAGAGTGAGGAAGGGATGGAGGGAGGGAAAGAGAGGGAGGAAGGGAGGGAGAGAGAGCGAGCGAGAGAGAGAGAGCGAAAGAGAGAGGGGGTGATGACAGAGTCAGCTGATAGAGAATAGGCCACAGAGGAGGGAGACTTCAACACAAGCTCAAGAACAAGGAGAAATCCTCACCGCAGTGCCAGTCGTGGTGACAGTACAAGTTGTCGTGGGGGCGGTACCAGTCGTCGTAGCGACAGTACCAGTCGTTGTGGCAGCAGTACTGAGGGGAAAGTTGTCATAGACACTCTTTAGGTCATTCATCTTGTACTGACTGAGAACAACGAAGCCATCGAAGATGTTACTGGCGCGTCTCGCACACTCCAGACATATAAAGGGATATTGTCTGTTTGTTGTTATTGTAAAATCATAATATGCAGTGTAGACTATATCTTTTGTAACATACTGGCCGCCCAAAGGTGTTCTTATTCACCTCACAGGAGGTGGTAACTGTTTTGTCAGAAAGATGGTTGCACAAGTTCACAAAGATGGTTGCACAAGTTCACAATGATGGTCGCACAAGTTCACAAAGATGGTCGCATAAGTTCACAAATATAGTCACATAAGTTCACACAGATGGTCGCGTCAGTTTGCAAAGATGGTCGCATAAGTTTACAAAGATGGTCGCATAAGTTCACAAAGATGGCCGTATAAGTTCACAAAGATTTCGGATCACTCAAAACCTAAAGCCCCAACACCAGGTACTGGTGGTGGTTTGAACCAATACAAAAATTACACTTACGAGAACACCCTTTATATATCATCAATGAGATTTATTGTATATAAAATTTACATGATGCATCATTTCGTGTGACACCAACCTCGCAATTGCTGCAGTAGTGCGCCGCCTCATTCTCTGCGTGTCCGTAGAAATTCACCTCCTTGCATAGAGAGTGGGCGTAGTCGATGACGACGCGACTATGTCGGAGAGAGTGACACAGACATGTCTTGATGAGGTCGCAGAGTCTCGCGTCGGTGACGTGGACATTGCGTGCGAGGTTCCACGACAGTTGCACCATGGGATCTAGCGACTTGCACAGCTGTAGCTTGCTGTATTCATAGCGCTCGGCTGACAGCATGTACTGCTTGAAGGTCAACGGTCCCACGTTCCACGCGATGTTGTTGCACCAGCCCTGTTGACACACGCACAAACCGACACTGTCATGTCACGTGTCAATGGAAGGCAGAGAGATTCGTCTCTCTACATGTTTGACGTTCCACGGCAAAGTGGGTATTAAATTGCAACATTTTTTATAGATATTATTGGCAGAATGAGTCGTCTTTCTACACAGTGTGTCACCAGCCATGACAAAGTGGGTATTAAGTTGAACAATTGTAAAATATAGTATTACACCTTTTTCTGGATTCAACAGATTATAAGCATTAAAATCACACCTCATTTGTTGAAAAATCAGTTTGTTTTTTTCATCGGTAAAACTAAGCAAAGATTAAAATATTTTTTTTTTAATTGGGATGTGTGGAAAAACCAATGCTCATACCATCATTTAGTATTGCATTACTTTAGCATTATTTGTCAACGAAAATATCCCGGACATTTAAAGAAGAAATTATAAGGGAGTCGTGTCTGCCCAAATCAAAACGTTGATGTGATTTAGACAGCTATTTTTGGCTCTCATGCGTGGCGTAGTAACCAGTTTGCTGCGGCACGTTAATCATCAATATATTTAAACTCAGATAATGAGAACCTATTTGACCTGACATGACAAAGTGGGTATTAAATTGCAAAATTGTTAAATAGTGTTTTGTAGGGGAATGACTGACAACATAATCTGTACACCGTAGAAAAGAAACTAACTCTAAATAACTACCTGTGTGTTTTCTCGAAGTACACAGCCAATTGCTAAATAAGCGGCCTGGAAGCTAGGCAACCTAGAAACAGGGGAGTGGACGTTGTTGGCGCCTCGGTGGGATGCACTTACAAAGCTCCAAAGTTAGAGAAACAATATAATTATTACATCAGCTGGCTATGGTCACTTACAATGGCTTGAACCCAGTGGACGGTGCCGCCGTTGACCCACACAAGGTCACCGGGCTTCTGGATGAACCGGTAGATGGGAACGTCATTCTCAAACAGGTCCTCCAGATTAGGCCACCAGGACCCGGTCAAATAGATGATGCCATTCCTACAAACATAAGGACCGGTCAAATAGTTGATGTCATTGCTACAAACACAACCAGGACCCGGTCAAATAGTTGATACCATTCTCACAAACACAACCATGACACGGTCAAATAGTTGATGGCATTCCTACAAACACAACCAGGACCCAGTCAAATAGTTGATACCATTCTCACAAACACAACTATGACACGGTCAAATAGTTGATGGCATTCCTACAAACACACAGCGGACCCGGGCAAATAGTTCATGCCATTCCTACAAACACAACCAGGACCTGGTCAAATAGGTCATGCCATTCCTACAAACACACACAGGACCTAGTCAAATAGTTCATGCCGTTCCTACAAACACAACCAGGACCCGGTCAAATAGTTCATGCCATTCCTACAAACACACACAGGACCCGGTCAAATAGTTCATGCCGTTCCTACAAACACAACCAGGACCCGGTCAAATAGTTGATGACATTCCTACAAACATGAGGACAATGTCAAATAGTTGATGCCATTGCTACAAACACAACCAGGACCCGGTCAAATAGTTGATGGCATTCCTACAAACACAACCCGGACCAGGTCAAATAGTTCATGCCGTTCCTACAAACACAACCAGGACCCGGTCAAATAGTTGATGACATTCCTACAAACATGAGGACCAGGTCAAATAGTTGATGCCATTGCTACAAACACGAGGACCTGGTCAAATAATTGGTGCCATTCCCACAAACACATCCAGAACCCAGTCAAATAGTTGATGCCATTCTTACAAACACAGCCAGGAAACAGTCAAATAGTTGATGTAATTCCTACAAAAACAATCATGACCCTGTCAAATAGTCAATGTCATTCCTACAAACATGAGGACCATGTGAAATAGTTGATGCCATTGCTACAAACACAACCAGGACCTTGTCAAATAGTTGATGCCATTCCTACAAACACAGCCAGGACCCGGTCAAATAGTTGATGTTATTCCTACAAACATGAGGACTAGGTCAAATAGTTGATGCCATTCCGACAAACACACACAGGACCCAGTCAAATAGTTGATGCCATTGCTACAAACACACACAGGACCCGGTCAAATAGTTCATGCCATTCCTACAAACACAACCAGGACCCGGTCAAATAGTTGATGACATTCCTACAAACATGAGGTCTAGGTCAAATAGTTGATGCCATTGCTACAAATATGAGGACCTGGTCAAATAATTGGTGCCATTCCCACAAACACATCCAGAACCCAGTCAAATATTTGATGCCATTCTTACAAACACAGCCAGGACACAGTCAAGTAGTTGATGCAATTCCTACAAAAACAATCAGGATCCGGTCAAATAGTCAATGTCATTCCTACTAACACAACGAGGACCCTGTCAAATAGTTGATGCCATTCCTACAAACACAGCCAGGACCCAGTCATATAGTTGATGTCATTCCTACAAACACAAGCAGGACCCAGTCAAATATTTCATGCCGTTCCTACAAACACAACCAGGACCCGGTCAAATAGTTGATGACATTCCTACAAACACAAGGACATGGTCAAATAATTGGTGCCATTCCCACAAACACATCCAGAACCCGGTCAAATAGTTGATGCCATTCTTACAAACACAGCCAGGACACAGTCAAGTAGTTGATGCAATTCCTACAAAAACAATCAGGATCCGGTCAAATAGTCAATGTCATTCCTACTAACACAACGAGGACCCTGTCAAATAGTTGATGCCATTCCTACAAACACAGCCAGGACCCAGTCATATAGTTGATGTCATTCCTACAAACACAAGCAGGACCCAGTCAAATAGTTCATGCCGTTCCTACAAACACAACCAGGACCCGGTCAAATAGATGATGACATTCCTACAAACATGAGGACCATGTCAAATAGTTGATGCCAATGCTACAAACACAACCAGGACCCGGTCAAATAGTTGATACATTCTCACAAACACAACCAAGACACGGTCAAATAGTTGATGGCATTCCTACAAACACAACCCGGACCAGGTCAAATTGTTCATGCCGTTCCTACAAACACAACCAGGACCCGGTCAAATAGTTGATGACATTCCTACAAACATGAGGACCAGGTCAAATAGTTGATGCCATTGCTACAAATACGAGGACCTGGTCAAATAATTGGTGCCATTCCCACAAACACATCCAGAACCCAGTCAAATAGTTGATGCCATTCTTACAAACACAGCCAGGAAACAGTCAAATAGTTGATGTAATTCCTACAAAACCAATCATGACCCTGTCAAATAGTCAATGTCATTCCTACAAACATGAGAACCATGTGAAATAGTTGATGCCATTGCTACAAACACAACCCGGACCAGGTCAAATAGTTGATGCCGTTCCTACAAACACAACCAGGACCCGGTCAAATAGTTGATGACATTCCTACAAACATGAGGACCAGGTCAAATAGTTGATGCCATTGCTACAAACACGAGGACCTGGTCAAATAATTGGTGCCATTCCCACAAACACATCCAGAACCCAGTCAAATAGTTGATGCCATTCTTACAAACACAGCCAGGACACAGTCAAGTAGTTGATGCAATTCCTACAAAAACAATCAGGATCCGGTCAAATAGTTAATGTCATTCCTACTAACACAACGAGGACCCTGTCAAATAGTTGATGCCATTCCTACAAACACAGCCAGGACCCGGTCATATAGTTGATGTCATTCCTACAAACACAAGCAGGACCCAGTCAAATAGTTCATGCCGTTCCTATAAACACAACCAGGACCCGGTCAAATAGTTGATGACATTCCTACAAACATGAGGACCATGTCAAATAGTTGATGCCATTGCTACAAACACAACCAGGACCCGGTCAAATAGTTGATACCATTCTCACAAACACAACCAAGACACAGTCAAATAGTTGATGGCATTCCTACAAACACAACCCGGACCAGGTCAAATAGTTCATGCCGTTCCTACAAACACAACCAGGACCCGGTCAAATAGTTGATGACATTCCTACAAACATGAGGAACAGGTCAAATAGTTGATGCCATTGCTACAAACACAACCATTACCCGGTCAAATAGTTGATACCATTCTCACAAACACAACCAAGACACAGTCAAATAGTTGATGCCATTCCTACAAACACACACAGGACCCGGTCAAATAGTTCATTCCATTCCTACAAACACAACCAGGACCCAGTCAAATAGTTTATGACATTCCTACAAACACACACAGGACCTAGTCAAATAGTTGATGCCATTGCTACAAACACACACAGGACCCAGTCAAATAGTTGATGCCATTGCTACAAAAACACACAGGACCCAGTCAAATAGTTCATGCCATTCCTACAAACACACACAGGACCTAGTCAAATAGTTGATGCCATTGCTACAAACACACACAGGACCCAGTCAAATAGTTCATGCCATTCCTACAAACACAACCAGGACCCGGTCAAATAGTTTATGACATTCCTACAAACATGAGGACCAGGTCAAATAGTTGATGCCATTGCTACAAACACGAGGACCTGGTCAAATAATTGGTGCCATTCCCACAAACACATCCAGAACCCAGTCAAATATTTGATGCAATTCTTACAAACACAGCCAGGACACAGTCAAGTAGTTGATGCAATTCCTACAAAAACAATCAGGATCCGGTCAAATAGTCAATGTCATTCCTACTAACACAACGAGGACCCTGTCAAATAGTTGATGCCATTCCTACAAACACAGCCAGGACCCGGTCATATAGTTGATGTCATTCCTACAAACACAAGCAGGACCCAGTCAAATAGTTGACGTCATTCCTACTAACACAAACAAAATGAAAGATTACTTTGAGTAAACCACATAGATATTAAAAGTCCTATAAAACTATAAACAATGATTTACATACCGGTAGCTTTGATAATATCCTTCGCCAGTTAAACCTAGGGATTTTTGTAACTGATTACAAACCTTAATTAAATGGTCCTGCTGATTCCCTGCAGTATGTTTTCAAATATAAGAAATTTATTTTAAAGATATCATACTGTATGTGAACAGTTTTTTTATATTCAACCCGTTATTTGTTCACACCGTTGGTGTATGATGCCCCAAACCCCCACTTACTGTTCACACAGTTGGTGTATGACGCCCCAAACCCCCACTTACTGTTCACACAGTTGGTGTATGTCGCCCCAATAGCTCTCTGGCATCCCGAACCATTCACAGTCTCCTGGCCCAATGTTGATGTTCACTGCGGCGTAATTCAAGTTTTCCTGGTGGCCTATCGAGGAAACATAATAACAAAATCTTGCTGATTTCTCAAATAACAAGGTTTCAAGCACTAAAAAAGGACTGCTCAAAGCGCTTTACACTTTACTTCCTGACAGATCTGTTCAATCGAACACCATCTCGACTTCTCTAGGAAGCATCCAGCCACACTGCAATTAAATTAAATATCCACCACTGTCTAGAGCAAGGTACTCATTCATACAGCTGAGTGAACTGGAGCAATGTAGAGTGAACGAACTTGCCCAAGGTTTGACATTGCTGCACAGGAATCGAACCCGGGTTCTCTCGGTCGAGAGTCTGAAGCTCTAGCCACTGCACCACGGCGCTCCACCAAAGTCCCACAAGCACTAGTCATTTGTTTCTCTCAAATGTGCATAATATAGATACACACATTTATCAAGGATTATGTATTTCATATTTGGCTTACTCGGTGGTTATACCCCAGTATTGGAAGGTAAATCATTCAGACTGTATTAATTTATGCAAGTACTCAGTGGACACCTTTCCTTAATGAAAGATGTCTACACTGGACACACATGAAAATCTGGAACTAATTCATTCACAGCGTAAATCTTGGGCAGTCCGTTGCTTTTGCTTTCATTGTTGCATATTGCACATCTGAGCTGAGGCCTGCGATGATACAGGCGCTATAGAAGTTTGTTATTATCATGATTATTATTATTCTTTCTTCATGTTAAAATAAAGCAGTCCAACAAATTACAAAAGAAAACAAACAATTGCCAAAACAGATCATGCCCCCCTAAACATACCCCTGCACTTGGGAGGAATGGGGCATTCAGTGTGAAGATAATTACAAGGGAACTAACAATAATAAAATAAATGTTGATATTGCCAATATTCCCCTGAAGGAATTTGTGCTGAGAGGCGCGACATACAAGAATCATTGGACAAAATCATTAACAGGGACAAGTAAGTGTCGTCATTAGAGCAAGGGACTGCCAAAGAATAGGGTGGAAATGCGATTTCAAATAAGTCTTTAGTTTTTTTTACGAAAGGTTGCTATAGTTTCAGCTGATTTTAAAGTAATACGGGGTTGATTCTAGATTTTGGTGCAGCTACTGAAGAATGTTTGCTAATGTTAGTTTGGTTTTAGGAACAAAATGTTGTGAAACAACGAGTGTCCTACCAGGAGTGCGGGACCCAGGCACCTTCATGTAGAGCTGCACCGTGTTCATTCCAAGGATCTTGTGGCCAATGTGACTCAGCATGTTACTGGCAGCTACAACCTGTAACGGTTACAGTGGCACATGTTACTGGTGGCTACAACCTGTAACGGTTACAGTGGCACATGTTACTGGTGGCTACAACCTGTAACGGTTACAGTGGCACATGTTACTGGTGGCTACAACCTGTAACGGTTACAGTGGCACATGTTACTGGTGGCTACAACCTGTAACGGTTACAGTGGCACATGTTACTGGTGGCTACAACCTGTAATGGTTACAGTGGCACATGTTACTGGTGGCTACAACCTGTAACGGTTACAGTGGCACATGTTACTGGTGGCTACAACCTGTAACGGTTACAGTGGCACAGTGGCAACATGTAACGGTTACATGGTGGCTACAACCTGTAATGGTTACAGTGGCACATGTTACTGGTGGCTACAACCTGTAACGGTTACAGTGGTACATGTTACTGGCAACTACAACCTGTAACGGTTACAGTGGCACATGTTACTGGTGGCTACAACCTGTAACGGTTACAGTGGCACATGTTACTGATGGCTACAACATGTAACGGTTACAGTGGCACATGTTACTGGCGGCTACAACCTGTATCGGTTACAGTGGCACATGTTACTGGTGGCTACAACCTGTAATGGTTAAAGTGACACATGTTACTTGTGGCTGCACCCTGTAACGGTTACAGTGACACATGTTACTAATGGCTACAACCTGTAACGATTACAGTGACACATGTTACTGGTGGCTACAACCTGTAACGGTTACAGTGGCACATGTTACTGACGGCTACAACCTGTAACGGTTACAGTGGCACATGTTACTGGTGGCTACAACCTGTATCGGTTACAGTGGCACATGTTACTGGTGGCTACAACCTGTAACGGTTAAAGTGACACATGTTACTGGTGGCTACACCCTGTAACGGTTACAGTGACACATGTTACTTGTGGCTACAACCTGTAACGGTTACAGTGACACATGTTACTGGTTGCTACAACATGTAACGATTACAGTGACACATGTTACTGGTGGCTACAACCTGTAACGGTTACAGTGACACATGTTATTGGTGGCTACAACCTGTAACAGTTACAGTGGCACATGTTACTGGTGGTTGCAACCTGTAATGGTTACAGTGACACATGTTAGTGGTGGCTACAACCTGTAACGGTTACAGTGACACATGTTACTGGTGGCTACACCCTGTAATGGCTACAGTGGTACATGTTACTGGTGGCTACAACCTACAATGGTTACTGTGGCACATGTTACTGGCTGCTACAACCTGTAACAGTTACAGTGGCACAGGATACTGGATGCTACAACCTGTAACGGTTACACTGGCACAGGATACTGGATGCTACAACCTGTAACAGTTACACTGGCACAGGTTACTGGCTGCTACAACCTGCAATGGTTACAGTGGCACAGGTTACTGGATGCTACAACCTGTAACGGTTAAAGTGGCACAGGTTACTGTCTGCTACAACCTGTAACGGTTACAGTGGCACATGTTACTGGTGGCTACAACCTGTAACGGTTACAGTGGCACATATTACTGTCTGCTACAACCTATGACTGTTACATTAGCACAGGTTACCGGATGCTACACCTGTAACCATTACAGTGGCACAGGTTACTGGATGCTACAACCTGTAATGGTTACAGTGGTACAGGTTACTGGCTGGTACAACCTGTAACGGTTACAGTGGCACATATTACTGGCGGCTACAACCTGTAACGGTTACAGTGGCACATGTTACTGGCGGCTGCAACCTGTAACGGTTACAGTGGCACATGTTACTGGCGGCTACAACCTGTGTGGAAGGGAAGGAGGGAGGGATGGTTGGAGGGAGAGGGAGGGAGAGAGAGAGGGAGGGAGAGAGGGAGGGAGACAATGGGAGACATACTCGTGTGAAGGCGGGAAGTTTTCCCAACTCCTGGAGTCGTGTCTTCCATTTCTTCTCATTAGACAAATCAACGTTGGTGCCAAACTTGATCATGTGGAATTTCTTCTTTCTACAACACAAGGCTGCTCTGTATACGCTGCATAATTCACTAGTCCACCCAACCAGTATAACAACTATGGTGATATATTATATATCTGATACTGAACCATTTGAAAAACTAAGGGAACATCCAGTTGATGTCTGCCATTCACTGGGATACTTTCTTGTCACTGCTATCAACAGTTTTTAGACATTTCTTTTCATGAGACATTTTATTTACAATAGTAATATACTAACTTCATACAATTCATTTCTGATGAGATTGATTAGCTTTTTAGAAAAACATATTTAAGAGTATGGTGTCTCCACTCCACCATTCAGAGGTGCATTATAATACTAAAACATGGAATGTACCCATTAAGATCATTGATATATATATATATATATATATATATATATATACATTATATATAAATAATAAATAAGATAAAAACATTTCTGAAAAATTATAATACAAAGATAATTATATGGGAAATAAGGAAACAATGTCACCATGTGTCGTACTGGGAATTTTTCAGACTGGGGTGTCTCCACTTAAATTTAACAATGGATTCTCTGTAATGATGAATATTGTCTTATAATAATAATTCAACAGCATTCTTCTGCACCATAAATATGGCAATTAATAATTCAGAGGTGCATCACAATACTAGAACATGGAATGTACTCAATAAGATTGTTAAAAAACATTAAAACATATATATAATAAATAGATAAGAACATTTATAAAACAAAATGGGCCCAGTGGCCCTGAAGTCCTTTGGACTAATACGTCTATGTGACCCCGGCTGACCAAATGAGTGATAAGTCAGACAATTTTTAACATTGTTTTCTTTCATTCTTGTAAAGGTTGGGTAGGGTGCTTTTACAGTTTCAAAAATTATGACTGCTACAAAAATTGGCGAAGTTATGGCGCATTGAACATGGTAGGGGTCAAAAAGTGAAAATGAAGAAAACTGCTGTTGAAGTTTTACATTATACATGCAAATGGATTGCATGGAAATATTACATACAGTGTGTATGTTATGTTGCAATGATACATTGGAAGTACAAATGTACTGCTACAAAAACTTATCAAGTTATGCCAGATTATGTCTTCGTTTGTAAAACTAAGAGGACAGATTATTTGAGAACAAAAGGTACACTAAAGAAAATTAACTAGGCTAGACCAATACACACATTTACAGCTGGCCACTCCACTCACAGCCTAGTAAGTGACCAGGGCAAAGTCCACTACCCAGTTACATCAGTAGGGTTGCTCCCATGATACCTGCATATAACTGTCTTAATGGGAGCCTCCCTGACCTTACAATTAATATTATATTGTAGTTTATGTGCTTATGGTGGTAAAAAAAATACTGTCTGTCTGTATGTATGTCTGTTATAAATAGATATCAGTGGGACTGTGTCAAATGTTGTACATTATAATGAAATATATCACAAGATTTCTTTCCCCTACAACTCTGTTTCTGTGTGGAAAAATATTCAATAAGTATTTGGCATATTTGGCATTTGCGCACAATAAATACCTTGTATCAGACCTTCACTTCAGTTGGCATGATATCATGGTATGATTGCACATAATTACCTTATCTCTCCATCATATTAACATTGCTTTGTGAATCTGCCCTTCAACATTCAAAGACAACATTTCACTGCTAGAAAATGTATATAAATAAAGTAAAATTACAAAGAATTCACATGTATAGGCTAATAGTACAATTAATTCTGACATTAGTTAACCTCCTAATTATGTTGGCAACATAAGTTTCAAATCAAGTATCAACCAGCCGAGATATATAACTTTAATCGGTTACATTTCTATTAATAAAACTAATAAAGCTGACAAAATAATACATTTTGTTTAAGAAAAAACTGTCTCCAACACTAGCCCCAAAACATAAAGAAATAAAAACACTGTAGCAACTGGACGGCTGCAGCAAAGAGGGGTGTCAGGGCGCCAGGACATACCCCAACAGCGACAGTGGTGAGGTCAAGGGGTCCTTGCCATGGATGTGCAGGTTGCTGACACAACCCTCCAGCATCTTCTTGTGCTGACCAAATGTCATGCCGTCCAGGTTAGGCACGCCACCTGAAGCATAACAACCACTGTCAACACTCTGGCAATACTGGCCGAACACGCTACAGATAACCTCTCCATCATGTGACCTGTTGCCTAGCAACACCTCCGTCAAGTCATCAGAAAATATGTAGTGGGTTCGGACATTCCGTCAAATATTTTTTTGAAATTCTGGTCACAAAAGTGTTTCTTTATAACAAAAATATAATGCAGTTTGTAAAGTGACCACTGTATGTGGGAATGTTTGAATTAGGAGATGTCATGCAGCAATAGCAATGTAATTCACGTATATATAACCATTAACAACATTGTTGGCAAAGCAAAACTTGACGGAGGTCACGTACAAAATTAAATTGTGATGTAAGCAAAACCGCGATGCAGTGGATACATCAATTATTATACAAACTAAAAAATACTTATCCATCAGAAGGAATAACTTGGTTATTTGTATGGTGATCATTTTCACGGTTAGGTAAGAAGCCAAGTGCTTAGTCTGGTATTTTGTGTGACACATGGCGCTACCTACAGAGACGCAAGAGACGGTTTGAAGAAGGATTTATATGAGACAGTTGATGAAGATTGCATAACTTGGAACAGTTGTATGCAATGCCATGCATGTTTCCTATGATTGTTTCATGCTGCATTTTTAAGTACAATATATTTGTGAGACTTACCAATTTACATGTTGCCGCGTGTGTTCAGCATGCATGATACTCCTCCAGTTTCTCCCTCTGCAAAGCTGAATCCATCGATCTCAAGACTTCCTTTCCTCCCAGTTCTGAAGTGAACACATAATCCATATTGGTCTACTCATACAACAGCTAATATCACAAGTACCTGGGTTTTATTTTTAAGCTGAAAAAAATGCTTTAAAATTCACATTGGTTAAAGTAAAATCAGTATGTTTTAATGTTGGGAATCTTGCATCATCATTTTCTAACTGGAGTCTTCAGTTGCCACCATTTGGAACATAACATATACTGAAACCTATTTTTTATTAAAATAAGTGAATAAATAAGTAAAATTACTTTCCCATTGTTAAATCAGTGTTTACGCTTAACAGACTGTTTGTAAACATGCTGGCTTTCACCAGTCAAGAACTGCATGCCATCGGGGTCATTGCAATGAAGGCCAAACAAACGATACCGCTAAAGACTCTACAAACGCTTCAGTTATTAAAGATTTGTTCCATGGCAAAAACACAGTGACCCTGTGGAATTAACCATTATCATTCGATTCCGACATTAACTTTATTCGATAGGAACTTTCATAAAGCTGCATTCTCGGGTGCCAACGGTGTTAACTAATATATTTTATGGCAACATTACACATACACCACTGATATCTGCACAACTTCAATTATGCACAATGATGAAGCAACCTCACATGCAACTTTGGCAGAAGCATTAACAATGACAACAGCAGCAGCAGCGACAACAGCAACGGCGGCAGAAGCAGCGATGGTGGCAGCAGCAGCAGTGTTGGCGACAGCAGTAACAACAGCAACAGAGAAACTGCTCAATATTCGTGATGCTCGGACTGGAGCTAATCTGAACAATCTAATCCATGTTAAGCAAGTAAACACACCATCGTGACGGACAAGGGACATCCAACTCGCTCTTGTGAATCCGTGTTGTGCGTGGAACAAAATTGCAGACGTCAGTGAGTATACCATTACTAGTGACACTGATATTGTTCTGATAACGGAGACCTGATTGACATCTGGTGATGCGGTCAAACGCAAGGAACTAACACCCAGTGGCTATCATCTCAAGAACAATCCAAGACTGTCCGGCAGTATTCGCTGAAAAGTGATGTTCCTTTTAATTTGCTATGAATTATTGTGCGAAAAGACGAAAGTTGATGTGCATGTGATATACCGACCACCGTATTCGTAAAACCATCGTGTCACTACTGCTACTTTCTTTGAGGAATTTCAGAACTACCTGTCGCATGCAGTTCACACCCCTCAATCACTCCTGTAGTAGGTCATTTTAATATTCATATGGATATTGACATCGATGCTGATGCAATAAGAATGTGTGATGTACTGAGTATGTATGACTTAAAACAACATGTTAGGGTTGCAACTCATAGATCTGGTCATACTCTCGATTTAATTGTCACTAGGCGTAATCGTGAACTTCTTAGTTACCCGGTGGCTGATTACATGGTCTCGGATCACATGTTTGTGCGTTATCGAGTAAACATGCCCAGACCTCCTTTAGAGACATGTACTATATCGTATAGGAAACTGACACAAATTGATAACAAAGCTTTTAGCACTGACTTCAGGGGTATAGCTAATGCACTATTGAGCATCACGGATATCAATCATCTAGCTGGTGAATACAATACCGCATTAAGACAGTTGTTGGATAGGCACACACCCACCAAATCCAAAACTAGGGTAGTGAGGCCACTTGGTTTGATGATGAACTCAAAGCACTATAGTCGCAAAGACGTAAAGCTGAATTGATCTGGAGACAGGATAAAAATCATGACACTCTGTTGTCATTCCATCGTGCTAGGTACACATAACTCAACGCACTGAACAACAAACGAACTGACTGGGCCTTGAACATAAGGATCACCTGTGTCTCCAAAAGGGCATCGGACAGGGTCTCATAGTTGAACATCGGGTCCGTCACAGCAATACCTTCAAGAAATGGTCATAATTAATCATAATTAAAGAGACAGAACACATAAAGGTAAGTTCTCAGGACTGCTCAAAGCACTTTAAACTTTCTTTCTGGCAGACATGTTCAATCGAACACCATTTCGACTTCTCTGGGAAGCATTCAGCCTTGCTGCAATTAATGCACAAACACTATTCATATACAAATATCCACCATTGTCTATTTCAGGCAGCCATAGAGCTGAGTGAACTGTAGCAATGAAGAGTGAAAGAACTTGCTCAATGTTCAATGCGACAGCAAAGGACTTGAAACAGGGTTCTCTCGATTGAGATTTCATTTAAACAGGTCTGCCAGAAAGAAAGTTTAAAGTGCTTTGAGCAGTCCTAAGGACTGGATACTGCGCTATATAAGAACTTACCTTTACATTTTACTGATGGTCTCCCTCTTCTCCTTCTACCACTCTCTTCTCAATTCTCAACTAAACATTGTGAAGTGACGTAAAACGCAGAGTGACTTACCTATTTCACACCTGTCACCAGCCCTTCCAACTGGACAGGTACACCTGCAGCTTGTTGTAGCATTTACCCTTCTCTCCACATGCACCTGAAGCATACATAGGGTGAGTAATCAACTGCATCACTGTCATTTATAAAGACAATAATTTATTTCTGTTAAGTTCATTTGCTATGTATTTCAGATTATCTGAACAATGATTGAAACATGTAATATTTTCTTTACAGATGTGTATTTACATTCTGTATCCTATCCAAATGTTTTTACCAATGTTGTATTTTATGCACCTAAACATGATATTCGAAGCAAACAGAAAGTTCAGGATAAGGCCAGTCCTCTAGAAGATAGTGCTGGAAATATAATATCAGAGGGATTCTTAATGGCAGAAGACCTGAATGAGTATTTTAGTTCAGTGTTTACCAGGGAAGATATTAGTTCACTGCCAGTACCAGAGGCTAAGTTCAAGGGGGCAAATTCAGACTATTTGGGACAGTTAATTGTAAGCCCGGAAATGGTAGCTAATAAAATAAGGGCTATGAAGGACAATAAATCACCTGGAGTGGATGGGATTCCGCCCAAACTACTACTGGAAATTGTAGAACAAGTTAGCGTACCGCTTGCAACAGTTTTAAATTTGTCATTAGAAGAGGGAGTGGTTCCTTTAGAATGGAAAGAGGCAAACAGTATACCGTTATTTAAAAAAGGTTCGAGAAACAAGTCACAGAACTATAGACCAGTGAGTTTAATATCAGTGATTTGCCAATTATTAGAAAGCCTAATTAAAAATCACATGGTGGATTTTCTTGTTAAACACAACTTAATAAACCCATCTCAACGTGGGTTTTTAAAAGCGAGGTCATGCTTAACAAATATGGTATGTTTTTGGAAGACATCACTAAGATGAGGAATACAGTGATCAGTACTGGGACCTATATTATTCTTAATATATATCAACGATTTGGGTGATGATATTATAACAAGCAAAGTGTTGAAATATGCAGATGATACAAAAGTGTTTAGAAGGATTAAAAGTGATGGAGATAGACAGCATTTACAAGACGATCTTGACAGGTTGATCAAATGGTCTGAAAAGTGGCAAATGCTGTTCAATTTTGGGAAATGTAAACGCATCCACACAGGACATGGGAACGAAGATGTAGAATATACAATGGGGGGTACTGTACTAAGTACTACTGTAAAAGAAAAGGACTTAGGGTTAGCCATTAGTGCTGATATGAAGGTTTCAGAGCAATGCGGAATTGCAGCTTCAAAGGGAAATCAAATCCTTGGATTAATTAGGCGAAATATAGCGTATAAGGAAAATGAACTAATAATACTGCTGTACAAAACAATAGTGAGGCCTCATTTAGAATATTGTATTCAAGCGTGGAGGCCATACCGCAAGAAGGACATAGATATGCTAGAAAGAGTACAGAGGAGAGCAACTAAAATGATATCAAAACTGAGGGATCTTAGTTACGAAATACACCTAAAAAATGTGGTTTAACAACACTAGAGACCAGGAGATTGAGAGCAGATCAGATAGAAGTGTTTAAAATATTGAATGGTTATGAAAATATTGATAGAAATATTTTTGTCTCAGTTAAAAAAGATACAAATACCAGAGGACATGAAGTTACATTAGTAAAGGAGCAGTGTAGATTAGATATAAGAAAGTTCTCATTCTCACAAAGGACTGTAAATGAATGGAACAGATTATCTCCTGATTGTGTTTGTGCTAGTAGCGTGAATATGTTTAAAAATAAAATTGACACATACCTTAAAAGGGTGGGATACACACAGATAAAAAGTATTGGACTCTCGATAAGCCAAAAGGCTTCCTTGTCCACCTGCCATCTAGAGTTAATTTTCTGGATGGCAATCTTGTTAAATCTTGTTAAATATGGGAAGCGTGGTAAACCCCTGAGGAATCTCCCGTATTTCAACAAAAAAAGTTGGCAGGTATAAATTATGTATTTTCCTTGTCATGTTGTAAGAACTTCTAGGGTCAGGTATGTTTAAAGTGTCAAATGAGTATCCAAAAATACAACAAATTATTCTGGTATGACTTAACCATGGGTGTAGTATCTCATATTTAGACACATCTGCCTGATTCACAGTGTGAACGTTGTTGTCTGTCTATTGCTCTCACACAGACTGCAATATTTACACTTGTCTTACACGGGAATAATACAGACAAAGTATTGTACACAACAATGTAATCCATTACTTGAACATGTAATGCCAACAAGCATATCACCAGACGAGCATGTCGTACATTGATCAGCAACGGTGCAGGAATCGCAGTTGTCAGCAAAAGCTGAAAGCAGAAGAACTTGGCATTTAACCCAGAATTGTATGTGGTTCACAGAAACACTGCAATGTCTCACAGCACTCGGTTCCACTGTGACATATAGCAAGAAGGCTTCACGTTTATCTGCAAGGCAATTGGATACCATTTACATGTTTCCGCTGTACAGCTCGTCTTGTGATATAGATTTCAATATGCATTTGCAGTACAATACTTTTAATTTTTTGAGTGTATTGTTCTATTCTGCCAACAATGCAGTTGTTTGTGTTGGACACCCCATGATATTTTACGTATAGGGATGGACATCATTACAAACTCAACACACCATTTGGTCTACCGGTGTTGCACCACCAGCACAATGTACAACAAATAACCAATGTTGAACTTGAATGTGTATTAATAACAAACACTGTAGAATGCAGTACATACCTTTGCATGTCTTTGAAGTACTGTCATAGACTAAGGGTGAATTGCAAGAGTCGTTCGCCGCAGAACACTTGGAGCAGTCAGCCGCACATTCTACAACAAGCAAATAAACATCAGCTGAGCAGTCGATGAGAAATGCCATCAAATGAACAGGCTAACATTTCTCAGCACACACACACACACACACACACACACACACACACACACACACACACACACACACACACACACAAACACACACACTACTATTAGTAACAACACAGCTTTGCCTAACTTAAACCAAATGACTAAGTAGAGTTTCAATGCTAGAAATAAAAACTTTGGCAAATACAACTGAACAAATAAAATCACTGTATAAATTAAAACCCCAAATAACAATTGTACATAACTACAAGTACTGGACCCCAACCCTGAAAATGATATACACACAATGATAATACATACTGCACTGTCACTGTTGATGTCTCGATACGATAAGATGTTTGGGGTTGACATGGCAAATGAGTCCGCTGATGCTTCAGGTCTGCAGAATTGTAACACCAGTTGTTATAAGAAATACACAAGCCAAAGCCTAAGGTCCAATAACAGTTGGTCTTCATGGGATGTACCCCAGCCAAGTAATATTAAATAGTGTCATAAGCATGGACCATGTTAGCATTATATTACAAAATACCAGCATAATTTTACAAGTCAAAACAAGCCAAAGACCAAGACCTTAATTTTGGCAAGAGACAAGACCAAAATCTTGCCTGTTCAGTGGTCTGCCAGTGTCCATGTAACAGTCTAAGTTCTAACAGAAACAGCTGTCAAAAATAGAACATCGAGTTATGTTTCAAAATATACGTCATTCACCGTACTAATTTAATGTTAATGTCGTTTCCTAACTTGGAATTGATCGTATTACGAAAACATATACCCGTATCAGGCAAACCATAGTACATTTCCTGTAGTCAAAATCAAAGACGAAGCGAGTACATTTCCTATAGTCGAACTCAAAGACGCAGCGTGATTATCACAAACACATATTATCGCCCCACATGACTTTCAACAAGATCAGCTTTTCTTCCGGACAGTCTATCATTTCTGCGTTTAAATTCTCCCTTCATTTGAGGAATTGTCATCTCTTGAAAATCCTTGTTTGCCATGATATTGCAGACACAGATATAGCTAAAATGGAACGTTGAACACAGTGGCTATTACATGCGTTGACAGCTGTACATCGCAATCAACAAATGAACCTGTTATCCCTGGCGCCCCCTGGTGGGTAACATCCTAATCTCTGCTTGTAAACCTATCGGATACCAATAATTAATCCAAGAGGTGGCAGCACTTGTATGCTGCCCAAAAACATTGAGATATGATGTTCGATTGAACAGATCTACAAGGCGTAAAATGTAAAACATTTTAAGCATGCAGTCCTAACTAAAGACTCGATATGCACATTATACAAGAACTTACCTTTTTATTGGCACAACTTACACAGCAGAACAAATTAAACATGAAGTCCTGAGATGTTGTCCAGTTAGGCGAACAATTATTACATGAATATCCTCTTCCTAGTTATTACCGAAGTTGGTGTCTAACAGTATGCTTAGAATGACTTATTTGTTGTCTCCAGACCTACTCTGGTCCTATTTCTATATTTGACTACAGAGGCATGTTTATTGTGCTTAGCTCTCCTGCTGACATCAACAAGTGTTTTGGCTCTCTCTCCCAGGAGGGCACTTTTCACTTCTAGGGAGGAGATGGCAATGCAGGTTCTTTCATAAGTCACCTGCACAATGTAACATCGTTCTACTCCCTCAGCAGATAACATAAAGGGTGGTCTGATAAGACTGCCTTAAGTATGCCTCTCCTGGGGATGTAGAAAGTTGACTGATATGCACAGTGGACAGGGCCACATGCCACACGCATGCACACACATACACGCACACATACATGGTGTCATTTAAGATGGTATGGTTGAGTAGTGGTGGGATTATGAAAGCTATCCACCGGCTAGTTTGAAGAAGACAGTGAGTTGACAGGCATTTATACAGTACTCGCGGCCAGTCACACAGGGTCACACTGAATGGGGTGATAACGAACAAGGGTGAGCGCTGTTTTGTGGAAGTATCCGTCTAAAAGTGCATCACTAGTAACAATATATTTGTGACTGAGTGCTGTTAGAGTATTGTGTTGTGAATGCAGACATACTATGTCATTTGTTTGTTTAAGAACTGTTGAACTGTGTTGTTTATGACAATAGTGTTTCAGTGTTGTGTGTGGCAGGTTCGATCCTTGCTGGTGTTCGGTATCCATACATTACTGGTTGTGCACAAACACTTATTCCATTCAATAACTTCAGCCGTTTACAATAACCACATCTAAGCTAAGTTAATTCCACATAAACAGCTATTTGAAATAGCACAGCAAATTAGCATGCCACAGAAAACATGGTAATGGCAGCTAGGTAGGAGGATATTTCAGAAGGCTAAGCAATGATTCAGTCGTGGAAACAAGGGTGGAAGACAAATAACCTTATCTACAAGTTTGTCGCTGAATATACCCAGGATTTGTTTTTAGTTTTTGAGTTATTGCCATTTGCACATTGCGAATACTTAATCCTGTAATGTACACACGGCAGAAGATATAATGCAAGGTTGAGCATACTTGATGTTCAAACGACAATAACTCAAAAAGTTAATACAATTCCTGTGTGCATACAGGGACAAACTTGTAGATAAGAATATTATCTTCATGGTGATATAAAAAAAATAGAAATTGCACGATTGCAATTTCATGTCATGTACAGTCTGAAACAACAGGCCGCACTGCTGCGTGCTAAAGGATTGGGCACGCTCAGCAGCCCTGCCTGTGGTGACGTCGGTAACATCTGACGGGTTGTCAGACCTGGATGAAGACTGAACAAGCCACAGCCACGCCGTAGCAGAATGTAGCAAGAAAGGTTCTACTGTACAAAAATTGCAAGTAACATTGAAAACACTAGAGAAATTATAATTAAATAAAAAGTTTGAAGAACCGACATCGTGGATCTCAAGTATGCTGTCAGAATGGAAGCCAACTGGAACTATAGCAAACCCATGTGTTTGGAATTTTAGATGATAGTTACTTAAATTAAGTGACAAAGTGTAATTGCTATATGACCATGTCTGATGATGCAGTGCTGCTGCCTTCTCTTGACACTAACCACTATTCCTAATGAATCAGACAGGTCGTTTTAAATTTCAAAATTTTGAAAATATTCTGCAATACATCTACCTTTGTCATATACAGTGTAGTTATTGTATTATTATTTCTTTTAATTATCTCTACTTTAGGTTATCTTGTGACAGAAACCACCATAGAGCACTCGGTGTATATGGGGCAATATGCATTTTTGTAGCACATTATTGTAAACCTAACTAGTGAATGAATAAGAGACTGAACATAAGCTTTTGAACCTCAGAGGAACACATGTCAGATGTGAATGACTAAACCCATAAACATAAAACATGTTTGTGACAGCAGCATTGTCAATTCCAGTGAACTGTACAAACAAGCAATCAAATCAAGCAATCAATGGGTTCGTGATGATGATCGCAGGACCAAAGTGAACAAATACACATATGCAGTTTGGCAGTTTATTCAGACATCAAACTTTCCGCATACATTCCACCTAGAGGTGAGTCTTCACAGCTGCTGCTCACCGACTTGTGGTCGAAAAGCCAACAACTGTTGATGCTAGATAGATTTAAACAAGTTTAGTTTGATGTGTTATTTTCTGTTGTTTCATAGATGCCGACATTTGATTGGCAGGAATGCTATTGACTGGTTACCTAGAGATAAACATGTTACCGATTTATAGTTTCAAGTCAACAATAAAGGATCTCTTACCAAGAAAATGTGGCAAGTCTGTTTAAAATAAGTGGCTCCTATCAGCTATATGTAAACAATTGTGAAACACTCACAAACATGTCCTGATAACACAACAACAAACATATTATTACTGACTATACCGAATCATTTGTAAATAAAACATACTATACCAAATCATTTGTAAATAACCATTTCAGTGTTAAAAATAACAGGATAGAAAAAATTAGCATTTTTTCTATTGAATACAAAAAATCAATGTCCTTAATCTAAATTTTACATTTCCTGGTTAATCATAATTACGTACATATCACAGTGAAACAGTTCTGTTGGGAGTGTGCCAACAGCCACGCTGCATTAACAGACAACGGCAGGAAACAACGAAATGATGGCATCATGATAAGGAGCCACCGTTAACATTAATGTCATCTTGCATCTATAAAGCATACAAGTGCAGACGTAGAACACAACAACACTGTGTGTTACGTGGCTGCAGTGAGATCTAGAGTGTGATTTGAGTGAGGTCGCTTGTCAGTATCAGTCGTCGTCTTGTTTTCCCATTCCACCCGATGTGTTCATTACAGCAGCAGCAGCAGGCTGACAGAGTACATGATAAGCGATGCTATCGCAATATTCACTTTTACCCAGAATCCACCATGCTGGAACCCATAGGCTGAATTCAAGTTATCGGCGTTGCATTTGTTGGTGATGCAGCATTGTTTGCATTCCTACAAAGTGAACGAATCAGTATAAGTTGAATATGAAAAACAAATATGTACACATGCAATACTGGGTTGGAGGAAATGCAGGAGTGAAGAGAGAGCTTTAGGAGGACGCTAATGAGGAGTCGGTTAACATTGGCTAGACACATGGAACGAATGGAAGGGAACGGTCAACGGAGAGAGTAGATGATAGGAGAAGAGGAAGATGGGAAGACTGTGTGAAGACAGACTTGGTTGGATTGGGAGGAAGTGGAGATCAAGAGACCGGGGAGTGGAGACGGGTAGTGGAGACGTTAGCAATGTAACAAGTAAAACTAAATAATTGAGGACCCATATCGATGCCAGCCTCATCCCGGCTTTTAGGGACAGAGGGAGAGCAACAATACAGAATAACAATACATGTGATAATGGGAATATTCTGTTACCCAGTTGCATTGGCAACATGACACTAGTCTGTAATTCAGGCGTATTTTGATTGATGTGTCTAAGTTGTCAAGTTTTAACCGAGATGCTGGAATTTTAAAACTGGTCTGTTTAAATATGCTATTTAATTGTTTTATCACCTAAGGTTACAACAGCATACTTCAATGCACTTATGTGCAATATTTCCTATATATCCTATCAACTACCTAACATACACTACTGCAAATGTCACCTCTGAACACACCGCAACCAACCAACAGGCAGGACTCTGAACAGGATCAACAACCAGAAAACATCTGATCTCAGTTTCATAATTTGTTGTAACATCAATGGGCTACTACTAGTCAACTGGATATCCTGGAAGTAGATTGTCAAATTACTGCTTCTGATTAGTGCTGTTAGATACTGTTAGGGGATGTGAACATATTGTTATATGTGTAAACCATCTGGATAGGTTATCATGAAAGAAAAGCAAGATGCGTGTACAATAAATCATGCTTTGTGCAATAACTAATGTCAACACATTAAACAAAATTAATGTACAACCAACGGGTGACAGCTATAGGCAAAGCACTGTTCTTACTCTTGCACATCTTGCTTTTGTCTTTGATGTAGTTTGATTGACAGATATCACATGTGATGACGCCTCCTGACTGTGAACACTTGTCGCACTTGGCTGAGCAAACTGGCCAGATAAAGCATTACCATATGATTATTACAACTTCTGAAACTCTGTGCACATGAGTAACACAAATGACTTTCACAATGTAACATGAGTAACACGAATGATTTCCACAAAGTAACACGAGTAACATGAATGACTTTCACAATGTAACATGAGTAACACGAATGACTTGCCATAAGAGGGAGATGGGTCTTATGTTCTGAAGGACGGGGATAACCAAGACAGCCGTGAGATGGAACCCCAAGGGAAACAAAAAGAGAAAGACCCAAAACAACCTGAAGATCTGTGAAGGAGGAAGTCTGAGATGTCTCGTCTCTGCCTTAATTATGCGACAGTAGGCACAAAGTAAATTAAATAAGTATGTCATTTTACTACTTGATTCTGTTGACATGATTGTGATATCTACATGAGCACATTGACCGATTTGTAATCTACTTGATTAAGAATGTTACTATGTAAGTGGTATTAATGTTTGTAACATATACATGTGTAAACAGTGCACATATATTATTTATATTTTCCCAATTAGATTAGCCGGAATATTACAAAAATCACAACTTTATTTAATCTTGGAAATGTTCAAATTCCTTTAAATATCACAACAAACACATTAAATGTAAGCCAGGTTCCACACGCTGTTGTTTAGTGCAAACATACTTTAAAGATAGGGCAAGAGGAATGAAGTGACGACAGTAAAGGAACATTGTAGAATATATATATATAAGAAAGTATTCAATCTGAGAGCATATAAATTAAAGGAACACATTAGCTGCTGGTTGTGTAAATGCTGGCTGTGTGAACAGGTTTCCATACTAAACTGAGAAATATCTCAGAAGGGTAAGTTACACATAGAAATAGAAATGTTGGTTTCTCGGTAAGTTACAGGTTTCACAGTTCACTTGCCATCTGATGTTTTAGCTCTATCTCTTATTTACGTGTTAGCTTTTATTTATCTATTACATTGGGTTGCGACACAGTCTAAACTGTATGATATTTGTCAATGTTATTCTATTTATGTGCGTGCGTGCGTGCGTGCGTGCGTGCGTGCGTGCGTGCGTGCGTGCGTGTGTGCATGCCTGTGTGTGTAGTATTAATATGAGAATGCATTTGTAGTATCTTAAAGGGAATAAAAACATCTATGGCTTGAATTCATGTTATATTACATCCTGCTATCTATTTCCATGTCCACCAAGCCAAAAAAAATTAAAAAAAATCAATGAATTAGAAATTCCACATTTAATGCTGTACATCCGGACATTTTCGAATATGCATATTTTTGGCGCGCTTTTCGGGATGCCGAGATGTGACGTCACTTATGACCCACACTCGCATCAGGCCGACCCTTTCCATGCATTCAGAGCATGTTTACAAGTATAGCTTTTGGGTCGAAACAAGCGTCAGAATGAGTTATTGTGCAATATTCCGATGAAATACAAACACTAGTCATCATAGAGGAACAAGCAGTTATTTTACGGTTCCACATGAATTCAATTTTATTCAAAACAATGAATGCGAATGGGGCTCCAAGTCGACTAGGTATCGCCGAGCTTGGGCTCGTTTTCAGAATAATTATATCGAATGCAACCAACGGGAGATAATGTACACCAACCGCCTATATTTTGCAATCGGGTGACGCCGGTTCAATCCCCACACCAAACCATTGATATGTTTACACTTTTTTTGGTTTATGTTTTCACAAAGTAATATAAACCAAATAATTTTTATACTATGATGCACTGTTTGTAAATATTTTGGTACTAATTATTTATTCGCCACAAAAATGAAAATATGATAATTATATATAACGCGATGTTTCTAAAAAAAAATTATCCAGACAGATCACCATTTGTTTTCACATATATAATTAAAATATATTACCGTACAATATATATATATACAATTAATAAATTATATATCCATTACATTATATCTGTTTGGATAAATAAAATTTAGAAACATCGTTATATAATTCCCATATTTTAATTTTTGTGGCGAATAAATAATTATTACAAAAATTAAAAAAATACTTACAAACAGTGCATCATAGTATAAAAATGATTTGATTTATATTACTTGGTGAAAACATAAACCAAAAAGAGTAAAAAAATCAATGGTTTGGTGTGGGGATTAATAAATGCCAAGGTACCAACACCTTTACCAACTGAGCTAACAGGACCGACAGAAATTCACTGACTGATTTAAGTTGTTATGATAAATTGTACAACTCCTTCGTACATCGATATTCTAGTGATATTATGAGATTATACACGTTACTTTCTGTACCTGGATACAATGTATGTTTGCTATGTATGTTTATTGGTATAGATTATCTCTCGTTGGTTGCATTCGATATAATTATTCTGAAAACGAGCCCACGCCTTGCTCGGCGAAACCTAGTCGACTTGTAGGCCCATTCGCATTCATTGTTTTGAATAAAATTGGATTCATGTGGAACGGTAAGATAACTGCTTGTTCCTCTATGATGACTAGTGTTTGTATTTCATCGGAATATTGCACAATAACTCATTCTGATGCTCGTTTCGACCCAAAAGCTATACTTGTAAACATGTTCTGAATGCATGGAAAGGGTCGGCCTGATGCGAGTGTGTGTCATAAGTGACATCCCAATACCACGTGATCGCCTAACTCATTAAATTTAAATTTTCCGCGGGAATCGCTACACAGACGGGTTTAAAATCGAATTTATGCTACAAATGTATATTTCTGTATTTTTTAAATGTTGTCAAATGTTAATCTGTGTACACATTGAAAAAGGATTTTAGCTAATGCCTTATTTTTATTTCCTTTAACTACAATCATACCTACATAAACTTGAATATACTTGACTGATACAGCTTCATGGAAGATGTCTGCGAGGCAGTGTCGTGTCTAAGATGACAATATTCTCTTGTTAAGCATCTATCGCTTGTCTGCTGTTTATATTTGGTTCAAGATTCCACTGCGAAAAGTGCTTAGTTAACTATAACTATAACACAATGGGTTGAAATACTGACTACTTTTACATTATAGGCATTATGGATTAAGCATCTATCACTTGTCTGCTGTTTATATTTGGTTTAAGATTCCACTGTGAAAAGTGCTTAGTTAACTATAACCATAACACAATGGGTTGAAATACTGACTACTTTTACATTATAGGCATTATGGATTCAGCATAAATAAAATTATATTAAAATATATATAGGGTATGCATGAAAAGGACAGTAAACAATTAATCGAATGTTAAATAAAAAAATATTAAATAAATATACTTGTGTCTTGCATCCAAAGTACAGATAAACAAATAAAATATGCACACATTATGCATTAAAAGTGTACAGTTGATTAATCCAACAGTTATTCATTGAACTTACATAAAATAATATATTTATTATACATATAGTACAACAAATTAATTTATCAGCTAAGAATTAACATGTTGTTCTGCCTACATGTATCGCATTCACCTGTGCATTTTCCAGAATCGGCACTGGACCATACATAGCCAACTGCGCAGTCGCCTTCAGGGCAGTAGGTTGTTGAGCCATCAGTAGTTTTGATCATCGTCATTAGGCAACCAGCAGCCGCAGCTACAAGCAAACCCGCAGTCGTCACATGACACACAGTAACACAGAAATGTGCAGTCACCAAACATGACGCAATGTCGTAACTAAGTGTTACGTATTATTGACAGTCTTTAGACTGACCTCTTGAATTAACGTAACTTGAAATGTCAATGAATCATACCACACAAAAACTACTAATGTACTATTGACACAACCCTTGCAATTGAACCAGAGAGGGATAAGAACAACGGGTGGTTCTATACTTTACGTGGAGCAAAGAGAAATAAATAAGGAAGTCCACTAAAAGCACCAACAAATATATTCCAACACGAGCACCACAAGGTGGGTTGGAGCACCACAAGGTGGGTTGGAGCACCACAAGGTGGGCTGAAACAAAATGAAGGATTGCTGAACCAAATGGGGTGACAAATAACTACACAATGAATGAACGCATGGATCACTCCATTTTTGGTTCGTTACAAATGTTAGTTGTAATCTTCACTATTGAGTTACCTGCTTAAGATACTCACTTGCACAAGAAGCGTCTGATTTCATCTGGATGCCCTTGCAGTCTGTTTCTGTAGATGATACAACAAATGCGTGTTCACACAATGCAAACGGCAGACAACTTATAATGTTTATGTAAAACAGGGCAACTTGTAAGATATAAAGAAAATCACTAAACCTAAAGTCACACTTCTTGACACTGCATATATTACAATGTACTATTGAACACTCAAACAGATACCAAACAACTGTAGTTTATGGATGTCACAAAAATGATTAGATGTAAGTTATTGTGCCATACAAAACACCAATGATTATAAACCAAAATGTTTCATGTAAAACATTTCAATATTAACACTCTTACGTTCCATTTGCAGTATTCAAATTTAATTCAAGCAGATTACATAAACTGAAACATCATTCAAGAAATGCAATTGCATTCGATTGCTGACTGAGAATGTATCAGAACTAAGTATGTGAAGAATGGTTCATGTGCCGTCTGGTGGCTAAGGATAGTCTTTTTTACCAAGTATCTGTCCCATTGTAATAACTCTAAAACAACTATAGTATTCAACTATAATACCTATTACAATATGATGGCAATGGCAGTGAGGAAACTTAGATTTTTCTCAGGGTACAATTATCTTATAATCTGACAAAACGTTAACTTGGTCACCAGTGGGAAAGTCAATTGTGCTCTGTGCCCTATATCGATCTCTTGAGTTGAGACACGTGTTGAACGAAGGTTCCTTTGAAAGTTTGTAAACAAAATATTTTATTGTATTGCAACAACTGCTTGCCAGAACCTCAGTCTCATATTCTAAGGTTATAAGATTTAAACTTAATCTAATTATCTACATAATGCTGATATTACTTTATGTAATATTTGTGATATGAACCTGTTCATTTTTAAGCTGCCACAAACCAGCATTATCACTCAAAAAGGGCAAAATATTCAATTTGAAAGTGTTACAACACTTGTTTAATGTGTCTTTTAGGGGCTAACAACACAATTCCAGTAGTTTATTTACAAGGTTGTCCATCTACATTTACGTTATGACCCTATATATATAAATATGTAGGTATTATATTTGGAGGCAAACTTTTTACAGCATTCCACGTCTGTTCAACCCACTTGGCCTGTGGCGTGTGTATGGGTAGACACCAAATTGTCAGTACCTCCACTGTAAAATGAACAAAACAAACACAGTGCTAGCGGTATTTGTGAACTTTTAATACTGTACTTTCAGAGGTTTCAAATACAATATTTTATTTAGAACACAGCCATGTATACAACAGGAAACTAAGCTGCCTGCAGACAATATTGCACAGAGACAAGCAGAATGTAATTGTTCTTAGAAGGTGGCCCAGACACCGAGTCGCACTAAAACACTGCATTCAAACAGTGTAGTTTGATCTCTCTGCAATATTTCTGTGGTAGATGGTCTTGGTAATGAGATTACAACATCATTTGACGTCCCTGAGAGTGCCAACGTAATAACTGATGAAGATTGAAAACCACAACTGTCCATTGCTTTCTCAGCTAGCCACTTATCCAGGAGGACACCAGAGTCTGTGGCAAGTACAACCAAATTCGTCTTTCTTCAGATGGTTAAGTCCTGGGAAATATAATTAAACAAGACTGTGTTCAGACATTCACTTTTAAGTATTCATCAACGGCATCAAATTGTGCGTCAACAGTTTTGAGGAAAATAAATGGAGCAGATAAGATTGATTGGGTTTGTATGTGTGCATGCAACCTGTAAAGTGACTTGTTTTTATTGCGACACTGACACAGATACAGCCATAAGTGTAGGGAAACATCAGTTTCAATTTGCGACACAATGACTCTGTCTTTTGGATGGTCTACATGAAAAGTATTCTTATTTATATCATCTATGTCAACTGTCTGCATGACATCAGTGCTGTAACAACCATAACTGTGATGTCACCAATGTCAGTGTCACCCTGTCATCATTATCAAAGTCACCCTGTCATCACTGTTGTGTCATCTGTCACCACAGTCAGTGTCACCCTGTCATCACTGTTGGTGTCACCCTGTCACCACAGTCGGTGTAACCCTGTCATCACTGTTGATGTCACCCTGTAATCACTGTCGGTGTTACACTGTCATCGATGTCAGTGTCACCCTGTCACCACTCTCGGTGTCACCCAGTCACCTCCATTGTATCAGTTTGTCACCACTGACAGTGTCATGTACCCTGTCACTACAGCCAGTGTCACACTGTAACCACAGCAAGTGTCACCCTGTCACCACAGCCAGTGTTACCCTGACTGTAGTGATGTGACCACTGACAGTGTGGTGATGTGACCACTGACAGTATGGTGATGTGACCACTGACAGTGTGGTGATGTGGCCACTGACAGTGTGGTGATGTGACCACTGACAGTGTGGTGATATGACCACTGACAGTGTGGTGATGTGGCCACTGACAGTGTGGTGATGTAACCACAGACAGTGTAGTGATGTGACCACTGACAGTGTGGTGATATGACCACTGATTGATGTGATGTGACCACTGACAGTGTAGTGATGTGACCACTGAAAGTGTGGTGATGTGGCCACTGACAGTGTGTTGATGTGACCACTGACATGGTGATGTGTGTGTGATGTGACCTGACTGACAGAGTGTGGTGATGTGACCACACTGACAACAGTGTGTTGATGTGACCATTGACACTGTCAGTGTGTGATGTGACCATTGATGTGACCACTAACAATATGGTGATGTGACCACTGAGTGTGATGATGTGACCACTGACAGTGTGATAACGTTACCACTGAAGGTTTTGCATAATTTAAATGACTAAACATGACATAATTTGACAACTACAAAGATGGTGATATATTGACCAATTTACTTGATGAGAACTGACCTGAGTTACCGTGATGTTGCCCCCAAAGAAGAGCAAGGGGTAGGATGATACCATGGTGGTGTCATACAGGAAGATCTAAAAACAAACAGATCAGTGCACTTCACACTGACTTGATATAGAACTGGAGTTACACTCTTGAACAACTTGGTGCAATAATTCCAACATTTAACTTCTTTAACTTTCAATATCTACATAGATGCACACTTACCTTCTCACAGACTCACCCTCTCACAGACTTACCCTCCCACAGCTTATCCTCTCACAGATTTACCCTCTCACAGACTTCCTCTCTCACAGACTTCTTCACCGTGTAAATGTTTGCCACATTAGGGTAGGGTCCAATACAGATGATTGCCTTCACCAGCTGTTTGTGGTCTGTGACAAATAAACACATCTGTTCAGCAAAGTTCACACACAACCCATGTCTGTACAGCACAGTACACACACAACACATGTCTGTACAGCACAGTAAACACACAACACATGTCTGTACAGCACTGTACACACACAACACATGTCTGTACAGCACAGTACACACACAACACATGTCTGTACAGCACAGTACACACACAACACATGTCTGTACAGCACAGTACACACACAACACATGTCTGTACAGCACAGTACACACACAACACATGTCTGTACTGCACAGTAAACACACAACACATGTCTGTACAGCACTGTACACACACAACACATGTCTGTACAGCACAGTACACACACAACACATGTCTGTACAGCACAGTACACACACAACACATGTCTGTACAGCACAGTACACACAACACTTGTCTGTACAGCATAGTACACACAACACATGTCTATACAGCACAGTACACACACAACACATGTCTCTACAGCACAGTACACACACAACACATGTCTGTACAGCACAGTACACACACAACACATGTCTGTACAGCATAGTACACACAACACATGTCTGTACAGTACAGTGCACACACAACACATGACTGTACAGCACATTACACACACAACACATGTCTGTACAGCACAGTACACACACAACACATGTCTGTACAGCACAGTACACACACAACACATGTCTGTACAGCACAGTACACACAAAACACATGTCTGTACAGCACAGTACACACACAACCCATGTCTGTACAGCACAGTACACACACAAAACATGTCTGTACAGCACAGTACACACACACAACACATGTCTGTACAGCACAGTACACACACACAACACATGTCTGTACAGCACAGTACACACACACAACACATGTCTGTACAGCACAGTACACACACAACACATGTCTGTACAGCACAGTACACACACAACACATGTCTGTACAGCATAGTGCACACAACACATGTCTGTACAGCACAGTACACACACAACACATGTGACCACTGAAAGTGTGGTGATGTGACCACTGACAGTGAGGTGATGTGACCACTGACAGTGTGTTGATGTGACCACTGACAGTGTGGTGACGTGACCACTGACAGTGTGTTGATGTGACCACGGAGTGTGGTGATGTGACCACTGACAGTGTGATGATGTGACCACTAACTGTAGTGATGTGACCACTAACAGTGTGTTGATGTGATCATTGACATTGTGATGATATGAGTGTGATGATATGACCATTCAGTGTGTTGATATGACCACTGACAATGTGTTGATGTGACCACTGACAGTGTGGTGATGTGACCATTGACAGTGTGTCGATGTGACCACTGACAGTGTGATGACATGAGTGTGATGATATGAGGATTGAGTGTCATGTGACAACTGACAGTGTGGTGATGTGACCACTGACAGTGTGTTGATGTGACCACTGACAACATGGTGATGTGACCACTGACATTGTGTTGATGTGACCACTGACAGTGTGGTGATGTGACCACTGACAGTATGGTGATGTGACCACTGACAGTGTGGTGATGTGACCACTGACAGTGTGGTGATATGACCACTGACAGTGTGGTGATGTGGCCACTGGCAGTGTGGTGATGTAACCACAGACAGTGTAGTGATGTGACCACTGACAGTGTGGTGATATGACCACTGATTGATGTGATGTGACCACTGACAGTGTAGTGATGTGACCACTGAAAGTGTGGTGATGTGGCCACTGACAGTGTGGTGATGTGACCACTGACAGTGTGGTGATGTCGCCACTGACAGTGTGGTGATGTAACCACAGACAGTGTAGTGATGTGACCACTGAAAGTGTGGTGATGTGACCACTGACATTGAGGTGATGTGACCACAGAGTGTGGTGATGTGACCACTGACAGTGTGTTGATGTGACCACTGACAACATGGTGATGTGACCACTGACATTGTGTTGATGTGACCATTGACAGTGTGATGATATGATCATTGAGTGTGGTGATATGACCACTGTCAGTGTGTTGATGTGACCATTGACAGTGTGTTGATGTGACCACTAACAATATGGTGATGTGACCACTGAGTGTGATGATGTGACCACTGACAGTGTGATAACGTTACCACTGAAGGTTTTGCATAATTTAAATGACTAAACATGACATAATTTGACAACTACAAAGATGGTGATATATTGACCAATTTACTTGATGAGAACTGACCTGAGTTACCGTGATGTTGCCCCCAAAGAAGAGCAAGGGGTAGGATGATACCATGGTGGTGTCATACAGGAAGATCTAAAAACAAACAGATCAGTGCACTTCACACTGACTTGATATAGAACTGGAGTTACACTCTTGAACAACTTGGTGCAATAATTCCAACATTTAACTTCTTTAACTTTCAATATCTACATAGATGCACACTTACCTTCTCACAGACTCACCCTCTCACAGACTTACCCTCCCACAGCTTATCCTCTCACAGATTTACCCTCTCACAGACTTCCTCTCTCACAGACTTCTTCACCGTGTAAATGTTTGCCACATTAGGGTAGGGTCCAATACAGATGATTGCCTTCACCAGCTGTTTGTGGTCTGTGACAAATAAACACATCTGTTCAGCAAAGTTCACACACAACCCATGTCTGTACAGCACAGTACACACACAACACATGTCTGTACAGCACAGTACACACACAACACATGTCTGTACAGCACAGTAAACACACAACACATGTCTGCACAGTACACACACAACACATGTCTGTACAGCACAGTACACACACAACACATGTCTGTACAGCACAGTACACACACAACACATGTCTGTACTGCACAGTAAACACACAACACATGTCTGTACAGCACTGTACACACACAACACATGTCTGTACAGCACAGTACACACACAACACATGTCTGTACAGCACAGTACACACACAACACATGTCTGTACAGCACAGTACACTCAACACTTGTCTGTACAGCATAGTACACACAACACATGTCTATACAGCACAGTACACACACAACACATGTCTCTACAGCACAGTACACACACAACACATGTCTGTACAGCACAGTACACACACAACACATGTCTGTACAGCATAGTACACACAACACATGTCTGTACAGTAAAGTGCACACACAACACATGACTGTACAGCACATTACACACACAACACATGTCTGTACAGCACAGTACACACACAACACATGTCTGTACAGCACAGTACACACACAACACATGTCTGTACAGCACAGTACACACAAAACACATGTCTGTACAGCACAGTACACACACAACCCATGTCTGTACAGCACAGTACACACACAAAACATGTCTGTACAGCACAGTACACACACACAACACATGTCTGTACAGCACAGTACACACACACAACACATGTCTGTACAGCACAGTACACACACACAACACATGTCTGTACAGCACAGTACACACGCAACACATGTCTGTACAGCACAGTACACACACAACACATGTCTGTACAGCATAGTGCACACAACACATGTCTGTACAGCACAGTACACACACAACACATGTGACCACTGAAAGTGTGGTGATGTGACCACTGACAATGAGGTGATGTGACCACTGACAGTGTGTTGATGTGACCACTGACAGTGTGGTGACGTGACCACTGACAGTGTGTTGATGTGACCACGGAGTGTGGTGATGTGACCACTGACAGTGTGATGATGTGACCACTAACTGTAGTGATGTGACCACTAACAGTGTGTTGATGTGATCATTGACATTGTGATGATATGAGTGTGATGATATGACCATTCAATGTGTTGATATGACCACTGACAATGTGTTGATGTGACCACTGACAGTGTGGTGATGTGACCATTGACAGTGTGTCGATGTGACCACTGACAGTGTGATGACATGAGTGTGATGATATGAGGATTGAGTGTCATGTGACAACTGACATTGTGGTGATGTGACCACTGACAGTGTGTTGATGTGACCACTGACAACATGGTGATGTGACCACTGACATTGTGTTGATGTGATCATTGACAGTGTGATGATATGATCATTGAGTGTGGTGATATGACCACTGACAGTATGTTGATGTGACCACTGACAGTGTGGTCATGTGACCATTCACAGTGTGTTGATGTGACCACTGACAGTGTGATGATATGACCATTGAGTATGATGTGACAACTGACAGTGTGGTGATGTGACCACTGACAGTATGTTGATGTGACCACTGACAATATGGTGATGTGACCACTGACAGTGTGTTGATATGACCATTGAGTGTGGTGATGTGACAACTGACAGTGTGATGATATGACAATTGAGTGTGTTGATGTGACCACTGACAGTGTGTTGATGTGACCACTGAGTGTGTTGATGTGACCACTGACAGTGTGGTGATGTGACCACTGAGTGTGTTTATGTGACCACTGACAATGTGGTGATGTGACCACTGACAATGTGTTGATGTGACCACTGAGTGTGGTGATGTGACCACTGACAGTGTGATAACGTTACCACTGAAGTTTTTGCATAATTTAAATGACTAAACATGACATAATTTGACAACTACAAAGATGGTGATATAATGACCAATTTACTTGATGAGAACTGACCTGAGTTACCGTGATGTTGCCCCCAAAGAAGAGCAAGGGATAGGATGATACCATGGTGGTGTCATACAGGAAGATCTAAAAACAAACAGCACAGTGCACTTCACACTGACTTGATATAGAAGTGGAGTTACATTCTTGAACAACTTGGTGCAATAATTCCAACATTTAACTTCTTTAACTTTCAATATCTACATAGATGCACACTTACCTTCTCACAGACTCACCCTCTCACAGACTTACCCTCCCACAGCTTATCCTCTCACAGATTTACCCTCTCAGACTTCCTCTCTCACAGACTTCTTCACCGTGTAAATGTTTGCCACATTAGGGTATGGTCCAATACAGATGATTGCCTTCACCAGCTGTTTGTGGTCTGTGACAAATAAACACATCTGTTCAGCAAAGTTCACACACAACCCATGTCTGTACAGCACAGTACACACACAACACATGTCTGTACAGCACAGTACATACACAACACATGTCTGTACAGCACAGTACACACACAACACATGTCTGTACAGCACAGTACACACACAACACATGTATGTACAGCACAGTACACACAACACATGTCTGTACAGCATAGTACACACAACACATGTCTATACAGCACAGTACACACACAACACATGTCTGTACAGCACAGTACACACACAACACATGTCTGTACAGCATAGTACACACAACACATGTCTGTACAGCACAGTGCACACACAACACATGACTGTACAGCACAGTACACACACAACACATGTATGTACAGCACAGTACACACACACAACACATGTCTGTACAGCACAGTACACATACAACACATGTCTCTACAGCACAGTGCACACACAAAACATGGCTGTACAGCACAGTACACATACAACACATGTTTGTACAGCACAGTACACACACAACACATGTTTGTACAGCACAGTACACACAACACATGTCTGTATAGTATAGTACACACAACCTATGTCTGTACAGCACAGTGCACACACAAAACATGTCTGTACAGCACAGTACACATACAACACATGTTTGTACAGCACAGTACACACACAACACGCGTCTGTACAACACAGTACACATAAGACACATACACCACAGTAGACATACAGTACATGTTTGTACAGAGCAGTTGATATACAACATGTCTGTACAGCACAGTACATACAATGTATGTCTGTACAGCACAGTGTATACAACAGATGTATGTACAGTACAGTACATATAAACACATATATGTACAGCACAGTACAACATATGTATGTACAGCACAGTATATATAAATACATGAATGTACAGCACAGAGCACATACAACACATACGTGCAGCACAGAGAGCACATACAACACATGTATGTACAGCACAGTACACACAACATATTTCTGTAGAGTACAGTACACATGTTGCACATAATGCAGATATCTGGAATAACACATAATGGTAACATTAGCAAAATGTTTACCACAGTCTAAACAACAACAAAACACAATTTGTATATAATTTATTTCTTTGTACAATAATTAACCAATTATTGAATAAACACAGCATAAAGATAAGTTACATTCCACGTTCAAAGACAGGCATCAGACCAATACAGAAATCACTTCTTTGGGCATATGACGGTTCAGTTATTGTCGTTTAATTAAGTGTGTAACTTTTTTTAGATTTACTGTTTAAATCAGTTTTAAACAATTCTATGTAAAGCAACCAAGAGCATTTTATTGTAGATTTGGGTGCTATACAAGTTTTGACCATTTATTGTTATAATTGTCTTTGAGGTATTTCTGCCTCATCTCTGCCAGCGTGCTCTGCTGCGCCCAGCCTCTGTACCTGAGTTGCGGTTGGCATCAGCTGCTTTCGAGGTATCTGACTTGATGAAACCCATCTCATGCAGGAACTGGGCAAACTGACGTCTCATGTCCGGTAACATCTAAACACAACACAGGAGGTACACAACTGACATCAGACATTCTTCTTCCAATAAATGCCCACAATCATTTGGTTGATTATTCTGGCATTGGGAGTTTAGATAATGGGATCCCAGCTCAGTGAGTACACAACATCCCCTGAGTGGGATCTTTTACTTCCCCTGGCATAGACACCAGATGGAACGGACCAACACAGGCAATGTAGGGTGAACAAAATTGAACAAGTTTCGACTCGATGGCCAATACCACTCCGGACCCACCAACCAATCGGCACCAGGAGTTGTACCCCAGTTCCTGACTGACAGTCCGGCACCCTACCTTACCAGTCGACCACTATGCCCCACATTCACAGCAGACATTGTCTTCAAAAGGAAAGCAGTACATTATTTATTCTAAAGTAATATTGAAGATTAATACCAGAATAAATACGTTAACAGTATACTGTTTGTGACATTGTTTTTAATAAGTCTGAAACAGTATTTGCAATTTCAATGTTGCACCCGCAAATTGTAAAAAGTGCAAAGGTAACATTCAGATGCTAAACAACCTCTGTTGGCAATTTTGTGAAGGCCAGACAGGCTAATCACAGTCTTTTGATGTTTGGCACAACTGTGTGGTTCCCACATTCAAGACAACAGATAACTTGTAGATTTCAAGAGATCAACACATCGTCTGAGCTACACTGATGCTGGAAACTTACCCTGAGAGTGCTGGTAGACAGGACGTGTTCCCAGCAGTACTGTCCCGCTGTCCCCCGGTCCTTCGCTGTCTCCCAACCCTGGCAACAGTCACGTGATCACTCAGTCCGCATCAACAACATTCATGTAAATCATGACACTTTGATACACTTCAATAGACTAGGTGAACTGTTCCATTCCTTAAACTGAAACAGCTGTGTAGTTTACACTTAAAACTCAGATATTTATCGCTTACAGTAGCCGTATGGTTTACAATGGAAAAAAAACAAATATTATTATCTGTTTACAATGTTGAAAGCAGGGACATTGTAATTTTCAGAAATTCACCCAGGTTGAAAACAATTTAAAAGCAAGGACTTTGATATTTTCAACAACTTGGTTTGAACACAAGTTGAATGCAGTGATTTTGTTTTTCTCAAAAACTCATGTTGAACACAAGTAATGCATGCATTTTGTCATTTTAAAGAATCCATCCTGATTGTAAAGACAAATTAACTTAGGCCCTACTCTTATATATTTACACAAATTCATTCACAGTTATAACTGAGGACACTGACATTTAAAAATAATATTTCAGTAGCAGGAATTGTTCAATTCCTTAATTGGACAAAAAAGAGGAAGACCACGGAAAAAGTGGAACAACCAAATAAAACATGACACTAAACTCCCGCTGTTAACAGCAGAGTGACGTGCTTTAAATAGGACAAAATGGAGGGATGTGACATCCAGGAGGACAGCGTGGGGTCAAGTTGGGCTAGGCATGTTAAGTCAAGTGAAGTCAAGCCTTAACTGGAATTGAAATATTTCAAATAAGCAGAAGTTGAATTGCAATTGACACATATTTAGTAAGGTGAATTAGAATCTAAGTAAAATAAACAGAACCTCGTAGGTAGGTAGGCAGGCAGGCAGGCAGGCAGGGAGGGAGGCAGGCAGGCAGGTACGGTAGGCTTTATTTGGGATTGTATAAATCATACATACAACAATCGGTAAAACAATCGACAAAATGATATACAATTCCAGGTTGACAGCAGAGCCAATTAAGGCTGTAACCAGTTTGTTTTAATTATTCCAATGTAAGATGATAATAATTAAGTAAACTTGTCACCTTCATCCCCAAAATAACTATTATCAACAATGATTCGGTGCATAGTGTGTTATATGGAAAGTGGTGTCAGAGATAAGGTAGATTATGTGGACATCTCCATGGGTGAAGAACATTCATTGTTATAGAGAGGCACCTACAGTTGTAATTAAAGTGGTGGCAGGGCATAGGCAGACCAGTGGCAACCCCCAGCACAGCTAGGACAGCCCCCTGTCAACTGCTCCCCAGCTGATGCTGCCCTAGGGGAGCTTATCATTTATCAAGCATCCTGCCTCCTTTGGCTGGAGCATGCCCCTAGTGAACTTTGACCCTAATGGGGTACAGGATAGTACAGCTTTCATTGACCAATAGTGGACATCATGTTTATAGGGCATTTGTTGTATTAAAGTAAAGAAAAATAAGGATGATCCATGAAATTATTCATACACTCTAAACAACAACAACATGTACCGGTACTGATCCAAAGCTCAGGGTCGACAATATTTGTAATATTCACAGACATGTTATTATTTACACTTCACTTCAAAAAAACTTCACTTCACTTCACTTCACTACTGCGAGTCTCTTGTACTGCAGTACTGCTATTTTTGAATACAGTGACAGTTACAGAGGTCATGTTCTAGTTAGATTTCCTGTTCGGTTGCACACACAAAAAATGCAGTGTATTTTGGAGAAATTATTTTTACAAAATGCACATGCTGTGACACAAGTGCATCTGAGTAGGGAGATTTTCATGTGTGATTGTGGAAGGTGTTGACTGTAAAATGGTGGATTTCTAGATGATTTGAATAAGCGGAAGGATATTTGGCAGCAATTTGCCTGTGTGACCTGTTTGTGGAGTAATGCTTGCCGGCATTTGTAAATATTGACGGGTGTCACACATACAGGCATTTTACGAGAGCTGGAAGTATGCAATTTTTTTTTTAATCTATCGGCATGTCAATGAGATGATGATAACAGCAGGTGAGAAGTTTAAGACATTTTATAGGTCACGTTTTCTTGTAATCAGACAAATCTTTGTACATTTCTAGATTATACAACTACATTAATTTTGGCATGACTTTATTAGCATACCTTTGATATTGCAGAAACTAGTTATTTATTTGTAAAACATGTAGTAGAATGTGCGGCAGAATAACTTGACTTTTGTCCCTGTGGCTGCATGTGCCTGTGGCCCTGGCAGTGCTGTGTGTTCCTGTTTGACAGTGTGAATGTGTGAATGTGCGGCAGAATAACCTGATGTTTGTCCCTGTGGCTGCATGTGCCTGTTGCCCTGGCAGTGTTATGTGTTCCTGTTTGACAGTGTGAAAGAGTGAATGTGCGGCAGAATAACCTGATGTTTGTCCCTGTGGCTGCATGTGCCTGTTGCCCTGGCAGTGCTGTGTGTTCCTGTTTGACAGTGTGAATGTGCGGCAGAATAACCTGATGTTTGTCCCTGTGGCTACATGTGCCTGTTGCCCTGGCAGTGCTGTGTGTTCCTGTTTGACAGTGTGAATGTGCGGCGGATGAAGTACTTACACTATAGGCGTCTTCTGTCATTTTATGGCCCACAGGCCACATAATTTCTGCCATTTATTTTACTTTTACGCCATATAAAAACAATTCCTGCTTTATCATCAAAACTTTGTCAACAAGTCAAAGAGGGATGCCTTTTGTTGGTAAATGTGTCTTTGTGTGTCCGTTGATCCGGATGGAGGTGTTAACCTATCGACTATCAAAGCCACTCATCATCATTGTGTGTCCGTTGATCCGGATGGAGGTGTTAACCTATCGACTATCAAAGCCACTCATCATCAATAATCAACAACTTAAGATGTCTACTGAGTGTATTTCTTACAAGACATAACATCCCTTTGGCCTGGTATAAAATACAGTTTTCACTTATTGTGCAGAATTTATTGCATGCATATTTAATCAGAGGATAATTACATTGAAAAATAAGTTTTGTACTACCTGTTTTCAAATCCACGTGTTGATGAGAAACCGGGAATTTTATAAAAGTAAAGTAAAATGATTTTATGTGGCCTTATTGTGAGACAAGATATGTTTAATTAATATTTTACACATTCTATTGATACTAGGCATTGTACAATTCGCTACCTTCATTGATGCAATTAAATAAGTGTACGTTAATATTCCAGATACTGGCAGAAAGAATTACGTGACAACACTGCCACTGACTACAGCATCAAGACAACCTCCGGAAGCACTTCAAGACAGCTGACGGGAATGATGTGACACAGCTCTGGATGGAGAATGCAGCCACTGACTACAGCATCAAGACAACCTTCGGAAGCACTTCAAGACAGCTGACGGGAATTATGCTACACAGCTCTGGATGGAGAATGCAGCCACTGACTACAGCATCAAGACAACCTCCGGAAGCACTTCAAGACAGCTGACGGGAATGATGTGACACAGCTCTGGATGGAGAATGCAGCCACTGACTACAGTATCAAGAGAACCTTCGGAAGCACTTCAAGACAGCTGACGGGAATTATGCTACACAGCTCTGGATGGAGAATGCAGCCACTGACTACAGCATCAAGACAACCTCCGGAAGCACTTCAAGACAGCTGACGGGAATGATGTGACACAGCTCTGGATGGAGAATGCAGCCACTGACTACAGCATCAAGACAACCTTCGGAAGCACTTCAAGACAGCTGACGGGAATGATGTACACAGCTCTGGATGGAGAATGCAGCCACTGACTACAGCATCAAGACAACCTTCGGAAGCACTTCAAGACAGCTGACGGGAATGATGTGACACAGCTCTGGATGGAGAATGCAGCCACTGACTACAGCATCAAGACAACCTTCGGAAGCACTTCAAGACAGCTGACGGGAATGATGTGACACAGCTCTGGATGGAGAATGCAGCCACTGACTACAGCATCAAGACAACCTTTGGAAGCACACTTCAAGACAGCTGACGGGAATGATGTGACACAGCTCTGGATGGAGAATGCAGCCACTGACTACAGCATCAAGACAACCTTTGGAAGCACTTCAAGACAGCTGACGGGAATGATGTGACACAGCTCTGGATGGAGAATGCAGCCACTGACTACAGCATCAAGACAACCTTCGGAAGCACTTCAAGACAGCTGACGGGAATGATGTGACACAGCTCTGGATGGAGAATGCAGCCACTGACTACAGCATCAAGACAACCTTTGGAAGCACTTCAAGACAGCTGACGGGAATGATGTGACACAGCTCTGGATGGAGAATGCAGCCACTGACTACAGCATCAAGACAACCTTTGGAAGCACTTCAAGACAGCTGACGGGAATGATGACACAGCTCTGGAGGGAGAATGCAGCCACTGACTACAGCATCAAGACAACCTCCGGAAGCACTTCAAGACAGCTGACGGGAATGATGTGACACAGCTCTGGATGGAGAATGCAGCCACTGACTACAGTATCAAGAGAACCTTCGGAAGCACTTCAAGACAGCTGACGGAACGATGGACATTGAAGCCTGGATGGAGAATGCAGCCACTGACTACATAGTATCAAGAGAACCCTGAAGCACCAAGACAGCTTGATAACCATACACAGCTCTTGGATGGAGAATGCAATACCTCGATCAGTTGCATCAAGACAACCTCCGAAGCACTTCACAGCTGACGGGAATGATGCATACTAGCTCCGGATGGAGAATGCAGCCACGACTGCATCTAAGAGAACCTTCGGAAGCAATTTGACAGCTGATTTGAAATGATACACAGCCAGGATGGAGAATGCAGCCACTGACTACAGCATCAAGACAACCTTCGGAAGCACTTCAAGACAGCTGACGGGAATGATGTTACACAGCTCTGGATGGAGAATGCAGCCACTGACTACAGCATCAAGAGAAACTTCGGAAGCACTTCAAGACAGCTGACGGGAATGATGTGACACAGCTCTGGATGGAGAATGCAGCCACTGACTACAGCATCAAGACAACCTTTGGAAGCACTTCAAGACAGCTGACGGGAATGATGTGACACAGCTCTGGATGGAGAATGCAGCCACTGACTACAGCATCAAGACAACCTTCGGAAGCACTTGCTTGGGCTCGTTTTCAGAATAATTATATCGAATGCAACCAACGGGAGATAATCTACACAAATAAACATACATAGCAAACATATATTGTATCCAGCTACATAAAGGAACGTATATAATCTCATAATATCACTAGAATATCGATATATGAAGGAGTTGTACAATTTATCATAACAACTTAAATCAGGCAGAGAGTTTCCGCTGGTCCCGATAGTTCAGTGGGTAAGCACGTTTGTTACTTGCTGTTTATTTTACAATCGGGTGACGCCGGTTCAATCCCGACAGCATGCAAACTTTTGATTTTCTTTACACTTGTTTTGTTTATGTTTTCACGAAGTAATATAAACAAAATCATTTTATACTATAATGCATTGTTTGTAAATATGTTTTTATTTTTGTAGTAATTATTTATTCACCACAAAAATTAAAATATGGTCATTGTATATAACGATGTTTCTAAATTGTATTTATCCAGACAGATCTCAATCTGTTTTCACATATATAATTACAATATATTACCGTGCAATATATTTACAATTAATAAATGATATATCCATTACATGATATTTGTTTGGATAAATAACATTTTGAAACATCGTTATATAATGACCATATTTTCATTTTTGTGGCGAATAAATAATTACGAAAAAAATAAAAATTATTTACAAACAGTGCATTATAGTATAAAATTATTTTGTTTATATTAGTTCGTGAAAACATAAACAAAACAAGTGTAAAGAAAATCAAAAGTTTGCATGCTGTCAGGATTGAACCGGCGTCGCCCGATTGTAAAACAAACGGTAAGTAATAAACGCGCCTACCCACTGAGCTATCGGGACCAGCGGAAACTCTCTCACTGATTTAAGTTGTTATGATAAATTGTACAACTCCTTCATATATCGATATTCTAGTAATATTATGTGATTATACACGTTACTTTATGTAGCTGGATACAATATATGTTTGCTATGTATGTTTATTGGTGTAGATGCATTCGATATAATTATTCTGAAAACGAGCCCAAGCTCGGCGAAACCTAGTCGACTTGTAGAACTTGCATAGTCCACATGTCGAAGTCATCGTGGCCGTTTACTGCAACAACAATAAAGCGATGTAATAATAATAATAAGAAGAAAACAAAGACGAAGAAAACATCTGCAGTTACAAGATCTCCTCGTTTTTCTGTACCACTTTTGAAGTCTTTACATTGGATTCCTGTACGACATCGTGTAATATTTAAGATCTCTACCATTACATATCATGCGTCTTATTTGCATTCACTATTTATTCCTGTAAGAAAACCTATCCAGCTTCGATCATCTAGTTCTGACCTACTTTTTTGTTCCTAGAGTCAACACTAACATTGGAACTAGAGCTTTTTCTATTGCTGCACCAACTCTTTGGAATATGCTTCCTCTTAGTGTTAGATCAGTTGAAAAATTTTCAAAATTCTGTCTTCATTTAAAAACTTATCTTTACAACCTTACTTATCCACCGTACTTCCCTAGCGCCTTGACCCATCTGTTGCCAACTGGAATATTACTTATGGATTTTGAGGTTGACCAATCCTTTTGTTTTGATGGGCCTTTGAGCTTGGTTTCCAACGATTTAGGCGCAAAAGAAGTTAGTTATCTTATTATTATTATATGTACTTCCGCGGAACTACTTCGAATTCGTACGCCTCTGGTTGTAAAGTGGGGAAAATTTACGTCATCACGAGTTGTTGATACGCCAATCCGTATCTACGCAGTGTGCAACTTCCTGTGAAAGTCGCGCCAGTATAAGCATGCGTCAATTCTACGTTGCACATTCGCGACAAGCGTCCATCCTTGCGCGACATGGTACGCCGGTTGCGTATTACCATAACTGACATAGGCAGATTCAGGGGAGGAATGGGAGCA
>JAHLWY010000642.1:0-56008 GCA_020002185.1 Paraescarpia echinospica | reverse complement strand
GGACTATAGCACGTACAAACATAATTCCCCGGACGGCGGTACACTCTAGCCTTCCACCTCATCATGCAGGGACCAACTTTGAATAAAGCATGTACTAACTTAATGCCCCGGACGGCGGCACACTCCAGCATTCCACCTCTTCATGCTGGGACCAACTGGGTCTATAGCATGTACTAACATAATGCCCCGCACTGCGCCACACTCCAGCCTTCCACCTCATCATGCTGGGACAAACTGGGACTATAGCTTGTACTAAAATAATGCACCAGACGGTGGCACACCCAGCCTTCCACCTCGTATCATCATGGTGGGACCAACTGGAACTATAGCAGGTCTCAGCCATAATGCCCCGGACGGCGGGCAAGGCACACTCCTGCCTTCCACCTCATCATGCTGGGAACAACTGGGACTATAGCATGTACTAACTTAATGCCCCGGACGGCGGCACACTCCAGCCTTCCACTTCATCATGCTGGGACCAACTGGGACTATAGCATGTACTAACATATTGCTCCGGACGGCGGCACACTCCAGCCTTCCACCACATCATGCTGGGACCATCAGGGACTATAGCATATACTAATATAATGCCCCGCACTGCTTCACACTCCAGCCTTCCACCTCATCATGCTGTGTCCAACTGGGACAATAGTGTGTTCTAACATAATGCCCCGGACGGCGGCACACACCATCCTTCCACCTCATCATGCTAGGACCAACTGGGAATATAGCATGTACTAACATAATGCCCCAGACGGCGGCACACTCCATCCTTCCACCTCATCATGCTTGGACCAACTGCGACAATAGCACGTACTAACTTAATGCTCCGGACTGCGACACACTCCAGCCTTCCACCTGATCATGCTGGGACCAACTGGGACTATAGCATGTACTAACATAATGCCCGAGACGGCGGCACACTCCAGCCTTCAACTTCATCATGCTGGGTCCAACTGGGACTACAGCATGTACTAACATAATGCCCCGCACTGCGTCACACTCCAGCCTTCCACCTCGTCATGCTGGGACCAACTGGGACTATAGCATATACTAACATAATGCCACGCACTGCGGCACACTCCTGCCGTCCACTTCATCATGCTGGGACCAACTGGGACTATACCTCGTACTAACGTAATGCCCCGCACTGCGCCACACTCCAGCCTTCCACCTCTTCATGCTGGGACCAACTGGGACTATAGCTTTTACTAATATAATGCCCCAGACGGCGGCACACTCCAGCCTTCCAATTCATCATGCTGGGACCAACTGGGACTAAAGTGTGTACAAACGTAACTACCCGGACGGCGGCACACTCCAGCCTTCCACATCATCATGCTGGGACCAACTGGGACTATAGCATGTACTAACATAAAGCCCCGCACTGCGCCACACTCCAGCCTTCCACCTCTTCATGCTGGGACCAACTGGGACTGTAGCATGTACTAACATAATTCTCCGGTCGGCGGCACACTCCAGCCTTCCACCACATCATGCTGGGACCATCAGGGACTATAGCATATACTAATATTATGCCCCGCAATCCTTCACACTCCAGCCTTCCATCTCATCATGCTGTGACCAACTGGGAATATAGCATGTACTAACATAATGCCCCAGACGGCGGCACACTCCATCCTTCCACCTCATCATGCTGGGACCAACTGCGACTATAGCATGTACTAGCTTAATGCCCCGGACGGCGACACACTCCAGCTTTCCACCTGATCATGCTGGGACCAACTGGGACTATAGCATGTACTAACATAATGCCCGAGACGGCGGCACACTCCCCCCTTCCACTTCATCATGCTGAGTGCAACTGGGACTACAGCATGTACTAACATAATGCCCCGGACGGCGGCACACTCCAGCCTTCCACCTAATCATGCTGGGACCAACTGGGACTATAGTGTGTACTATCATAATGCCCCTCACTGCGGCACACTCCTGCCTTCCACTTCATCATGCTGGGACCAACTGGGACTATAGCACGTACAAACATAATTCCTCGGACGGCGGCACACTCCAGCCTTCCACCTCATCATGCTGGGACCAACTGGGAATATAGCATGTACTAACATAATACCCCAGACGGCGGCACACTCAATCATTCCACCTGATCATGCTGGGACCAAGTGTGAATATAGCATGTACTAACTTAATGCCCCGGACGGCTGCACACTCCAGCATTCCACCTCATCATGCTGGGACCAACTGGGTCTATAGCATGTACTAACATAATGCCCCGCACTGCGCCACACTCCAGCCTTCCACCTCATCATGCTGGGACCAACTGGGACTATAGCTTGTACTAAAATAATGCACCAGACGGTGGCACACTCCAGCCTTCCACCTCATCATGGTGGGACCAACTGGACCTATAGCAGGTACTAACATAATGCCCCGGACGGCGGCACACTCCAGCCTTCCACTTCATCATGCTGAGAACAACTGGGACTATAGCATGTACTAACATAATGCCCCGGACGGCGGCACACACCAGCCTTCCACCACATCATGCCGGGACCAACTGGGACTATAGCATATACTCACATAATGCCCCGCACTGCGGCACACTCCTGCCTTCCACTTCATCATGCTGGGACCAACTGGGACTATAGCACGTACTAACGTAATGCCCCGGACGGCGGCACACTCCAGCCTTCCACTTCATCATGCTGGGACCAACTGGAACTATAGCATGTACTAACATAATGCCCCGCACTGCGCCACATTCCAGCCTTCCACCTCTTCATGCTGGGACCATCTGTGAATATAGCATATACTAACATAATGCCCTCCACTGCGGCACACTCCAGCCTTCAACTTCATCAGGCTGGGACCAACTGGGACTATAGCACGTACTAACATAATGCCCCGGACGGCAGCACACTCCAGCCTTCAACCTCATCATGCTGGGACCAACTGGGAATATAGCATGTACTATCATAATGCCCCAGACTGCGGCACACTCCATCCTTCCACCTCATCATGCTGGGACCAACTTCGACTATAGCATGTACTAACTTAAAGCCCCGGACGGCGGCACAATCCAGCATTCCACCTCATCATACTGGGAACAACTGGGTCTATAGCATGTACTAATATAATGCCCCGCACTGCGGCACACTCCAGCTTTCCAACTCATCATTCTGGGACCAACTGGGACTATAGCATGTACTACCATAATGCCCCGGACGGCGGCACACTCCAGCCTTCCAATTCATCATGCTGGGATCAACTGGGACTATAGCATATACTAACTTAATGCCCCGGACGGCGGCACACTCCAGCCTTCCACCTCATCATGCTGGGACCAACTGGGACTAAAGTGTGTACAAACGTAACTACCCGGACGGCGGCACACTCCATCCTTCCACCTCATCATGCTGGGACCAACTGCGACTATAGCATGTACTAACTTAATGCCCCGGACGGCGACACACTCCAGCCTTCCACCTGATCATGCTGGGACCAACTGGGACTATAGCATGTACTAACATAATGCCCGAGACGGCGGCACACTCCAGCCTTCCACTTCATCATGCTGGGTCCAGCTGGGACTACAGCATGTACTAACATAATGCCCCGGACGGTGGCACACTCCAGCCTTCCACCTCATCATGCTGGGACCAACTGGGACTATAGCATGTACTAAATTAATGACCCGGACGGCGGCACACTCCAGCCTTCCACCTCATCATGCTGGGACCAACTGGGACTAAAGTGTGTACAAACATAATTCCATGGACAGCGGCACACTCCAGCCTTCCTCCTCATCATGCTGGGACCAACTGGGAATATAGCATGTACTAACATAATACCCCAGACGGCGGCACACTCCATCCTTCCACCTTATCATGCTGGGAACAACTGCGACTATAGCATGTATGAACTTAATGCCCCGGACGGCGGCACACTCCAGCATTCCACCGCATCATGCTGGGACCAACTGGGTCTATAGCATGTACTAACATAATGCCCTAGACGGCGGCACACTCCAGCCTTCCAGTTCATCAAGCTGGGACCAACTGGGATTAGAGCATGTACTAACATAAAGCTCCGGACGGCAGCACACTCCAGCCTTCCACCTCATCATGCTTGGACCAAATGGGACTATAGCATGTACTAACATATTGCCCCGGACGGCGGCACACTCCAGCCTTCCACCTCATCATGCTTGGACTAACTGGGGCTATAGCATATACCATCATAATGCCCCACACTGCGGCACACTCCAGCCTTCCACCACATCATGCTGGGACCAACTGGGATTATAGCATGTACTAACATAATGCCCCGCACTGCGCCACACTCCAGCCTTCCACCTCTTCATGCTGGGACCAACTGGGACTATAGCTTGTACTAATATAATGCCCCGGACGGCGGCACACTCCAGCCTTCCACCTCATCATGCTTGGACTAACTGGGGCTATAGCATATACCATCATAATGCCCCACACTGCGGCACACTCCAGCCTTCCACCACATCATGCTGGGACCAACTGGGACTATAGCATGTACTAACATAATGCCCCGCACTGCGCCACACTCCAGCCTTCCACCTCATCATGCTTGGACTAACTGGGGCTATAGCATATACCATCATAATGCCCCACACTGCGGCACACTCCAGCCTTCCACCACATCATGCTGGGACCAACTGGGACTATAGCATGTACTAACATAATGCCCCGCACTGCGCCACACTCCAGCCTTCCACCTCTTCATGCTGGGACCAACTGGGACTATAGCTTGTACTAATATAATGCCCCAGACGGCGGCACACTCCAGCCTTCCAATTCATCATGCTGGGACCAACTGGGACTATAGCATATACTAACTTAATGCCCCGGACGGCGGCACACTCCAGCCTTCCACCTCATCATGCTGGGACCAACTGGGACTAAAGTGTGTACAAACGTAACTACCCGGACGGCGGCACACTCCAGCCTTCCACATCATCATGCTGGGACCAACTGGGAATATAGCATATACTAACATAATGCCCTAGACGGCGGCACACTCCAACCTTCCACCTCATCATGCTGGGACCAACTGGGACTATAGCGTATACTAACATAATGCCCCGCACTGCGGCACACTCCAGCCTTCCACCACATCATGCTGGGACCAACTGGGACTATAGCATGTACTAACATAAAGCCCCGCACTGCGCCACACTCCAGCCTTCCACCTCTTCATGCTGGGACCAACTGGGAATGTAGCATGTACTAACATAATTCCCCGGTCGGCGGCACACTCCAGCCTTCCACCACATCATGCTGGGACCATCAGGGACTATAGCATATACTAATATTATGCCCCGCAATGCTTCACACTCCAGCCTTCCATCTCATCATGCTGTGACCAACTGGGTATATAGCATGTACTAACATAATGCCCCAGACGGCGGCACACTCCATCCTTCCACCTCATCATGCTGGGACCAACTGCGACTATAGCATGTACTAGCTTAATGCCCCGGACAGCGACACACTCCAGCTTTCCACCTGATCATGCTGGGACCAACTGGGACTATAGCATGTACTAACATAATGCCCGAGACGGCGGCACACTCCACCCTTCCACTTCATCATGCTGAGTGCAACTGGGACTACAGCATGTACTAACATAATGCCCCGGACGGCGACACACTCCAGCCTTCCACCTCATCATGCTGGGACCAACTGGGACTATAGTGTGTACTATCATAATGCCCCGCACTGCGGCACACTCCTGCCTTCCACTTCATCATGCTGGGACCAACTGGGACTATAGCACGTACAAACATAATTCCTCGGACGGCGGCACACTCCAGCCTTCCACCTCATCATGCTGGGACCAACTGGGAATATAGCATGTACTAACATAATACCCCAGACGGCGGCACACTCAATCATTCCACCTCATCATGCTGGGAACAAGTGTGAATATAGCATGTACTAACTTAATGCCCCGGACGGCTGCACACTCCAGCATTCCACCTCATCATGCTGGGACCAACTGGGTCTATAGCATGTACTAACATAATGCCCCGCACTGCGCCACACTCCAGCCTTCCACCTCATCATGCTGGGACCAACTGGGACTATAGCTTGTACTAAAATAATGCACCAGACGGTGGCACACTCCAGCCTTCCACCTCATCATGGTGGGACCAACTGGAACTATAGCAGGTACTAACATAATGCCCCGGACGGCGGCACACTCCAGCCTTCCACTTCATCATGCTGAGAACAACTGGGACTATAGCATGTACTAACATAATGCCCCGGACGGCGGCACACACCAGCCTTCCACCACATCATGCCGGGACCAACTGGGACTATAGCATATACTGACATAATGCCCCGCACTGCGGCACACTCCTGCCTTCCACTTCATCATGCTGGGACAAACTGGGACTATAGCACGTACTAACGTAATGCCCCGGACGGCGGCACACTCCAGCCTTCCACTTCATCATGCTGGGACCAACTGGAACTATAGCATGTACTAACATAATGCCCCGCACTGCGCCACACTCCAGCCTTCAACTTCATCAGGCTGGGACCAACTGGGACTATAGCACGTACTAACATAATGCCCCGGACGGCAGCACACTCCAGCCTTCAACCTCATCATGCTGGGACCAACTGGGAATATAGCATGTACTATCATAATGCCCCAGACTGCGGCACACTCCATCCTTCCACCTCATCATGCTGGGACCAACTGCGACTATAGCATGTACTAACTTAAAGCCCCGGACGGCGGCACAATCCAGCATTCCACCTCATCATACTGGGAACAACTGGGTCTATAGCATGTACTAACATAATGCCCCGCACTGCGGCACACTCCAGCTTTCCACCTCATCATTCTGGGACCAACTTGGACTATTGCATGTACTACCATAATGCCCCGGACGGCGGCACACTCCAGCCTTCCACCTCATCATGCTTGGACTAACTGGGGCTATAGCATATACCATCATAATGCCCCACACTGCGGCACACTCCAGCCTTCCACCACATCATGCTGGGACCAACTGGGACTATAGCATGTACTAACATAATGCCCCGCACTGCGCCACACTCCAGCCTTCCACCTCTTCATGCTGGGACCAACTGGGACTATAGCTTGTACTAATATAATGCCCCAGACGGCGGCACACTCCAGCCTTCCAATTCATCATGCTGGGACCAACTGGGACTATAGCATATACTAACATAATGCCCCGGACGGCGGCACACTCCAGCCTTCCACCTCATCATGCTGGGACCAACTGGGACTAAAGTGTGTACAAACGTAACTACCCGGACGGCGGCACACTCCATCCTTCCACCTCATCATGCTGGGACCAACTGCGACTATAGCATGTATTAACTTAATGCCCCGGACGGCGACACACTCCAGCCTTCCACCTGATCATGCTGGGACCAACTGGGACAATAGCATGTACTAACATAATGCCCGAGACGGCGGCACATTCCAGCCTTCCACATCATCATGCTGGGTCCAGCTGGGACTATAGCATGTACTAACATAATGCCCCGGACGGCGGCACACTCCAGCCTTCCACCTCATCATGCTGGGACCAACTGGGACTATAGTGTGTACTATCATAATGCCCCGCACTGCGTCACACTCCTGCCTTCCATTTCATCATGCTGGGACCAACTGGGACTATAGCACGTACAAACATAATTCCCCGGACGGCGGCACACTCCAGCCTTCCACCTCATCATGCTGGGACCAACTGGGATTATAGCATGTACTAACATAATACCCCAGACGGCGGCACACTCAATCCTTCCACCTCATCATGCTGGGACCAACTGTGAATATAGCATGTACTAACTTAATGCCCCGGACGGCGGCACACTCCAGCATTCCACCTCATCATGCTTGGACTAACTGGGGCTATGGCATATACCATCATAATGCCCCACACTGCGGCACACTCCAGCCTTCCACCACATCATGCTGGGACCAACTGGGACTATAGCATGTACTAACATAATGCCCCGCACTGCGCCACACTCCAGCCTTCCACCTCATCATTCTTGGACTAACTGGGGCTATAGCATATACCATCATAATGCCCCACACTGCGGCACACTCCAGCCTTCCACCTCATCATGCTGGGACCAACTGGGACTATAGCATGTACAAACATAATGCCCCGCACTGCGCCACACTCCAGCCTTCCACCTCTTCATGCTGGGACCAACTGGGACTATAGCTTGTACTAATATAATGCCCCGGACGGCGGCACACTCCAGCCTTCCACATCATCATGCTGGGACCAACTGGGAATATAGCATGTACTAACATAATGCCCCAGATGGCGGCACACTCCAGGTTTCCACCTCATCATGCTGGGAACAACTCGGACTATAGCATGTACTAACATAATGCCCCGCACTGCGCCACACTCCAGCCTTCCACCTCTTCATGCTGGGACCAACTGGGACTATAGCTTGTACTAATATAATGCCCCAGACGGCGGCAAACTCCTGCCTTTCACTTCATCTTGATAGGACCAACTAGGACTATAGCACATACTAACATAATGCTCCGGACGGCGGCACACTCCAGCCTTCCACTTCATCATGCTGGGACCAACTGGGACTATAACCTGTACTAACATAATGCCCCAGACGGCGGCACACTCCAGCCTTCCACTTCATCATGCTGGGACCAACTGGGACTATAGCATGTACTAACATAATGCTCCAGACGGCGGCACACTACAGCCTTCCACCTCATCATGTTTGGACCAACTGGTACTATAGCATATACTAACATAATGCCCCGCACTGTGGCACACGCCAGCCTTCCACCTCATCATGCTGGGACCAACTGGGACTATACCATGTACTGACATAATGCCCCAGACGGCGACACACTCCTGCCTTCCACCTCATCATGATGGGAACAACTCGGAATATAGCATGTACTAACATAATGCCCCGGACGGCGGCACACTCCATCCTTCCACCTCATCATGCTGGGACCAACTGCGACTATAGCATGTACTAACTTAATGCCCCGGACGGCGGCACACTCCAGCCTTCCACCTCATCATGCTTGGACTAACTGGGGCTATAGCATATACCATCATAATGCCCCACACTGCGGCACACTCCAGCCTTCCACCACATCATGCTGGGACCAACTGGGACTATAGCATGTACTAACATAATGCCCCGCACTGCGCCACACTCCAGCCTTCCACCTCTTCATGCTGGGACCAACTGGGACTATAGCTTGTACTAATATAATGCCCCAGACGGCGGCACACTCCTGCCTTTCACTTCATCATTATAGGACCAACTAGGACTATAGCACGTACTAACATAATACTCCGGACGGCGGCACACTCCAGCCTTCCACTTCATCATGCTGGGACCAACTGGGACTATAACATGTACTAATATAATGCCCCAGACGGCGGCACACTCCATCCTTCCACCTCATCATGCTGGGACCAACTGCGACTATAGCATGTACTAACTTAATGCCCCGGCCGGCGACACACTCCAGCCTTCCACCTGATCATGCTGGGACCAACTGGGACTATAGCATGTACTAACATAATGCCCGAGACGGCGGCACACTCCAGCCTTCCACTTCATCATGCTGGGTCCAGCTGGGACTACAGCATGTACTAACATAATGCCCCGGACGGCGGCACACTCCAGCCTTCCACCTGATCATGCTGGGACCAACTGGGACTATAGTGTGTACTATCATAATGCCCCGCACTGCGGCACACTCCTGCCTTCCACTTCATCATGCTGGGACCAACTGGGATTATAGCACGTACAAACATAATTCCCCGGACGGCGGCACTCTCCAGCCTTCCACCACATCATGCTGGGACCAACTGGGACTATAGCATGTACTAACATAATGCCCCGCACTGCGCCACACTCCAGCCTTCCACCTCTTCATGCTGGGACCAACTGGGACTATAGCTTTTACTAATATAATGCCCCAGACGGCGTCACACTCCAGCCTTCCAATTCATCATGCTGGGACCAACTGGGACTATAGCATATACTAACTTAATGCCCCGGACGGCGGCACACTCCAGCCTTCCACATCATCATGCTGGGACCAACTGGGAATATAGCATATACTACCATAATGCCCTAGACGGCGGCACACTCCAACCTTCCACCTCATCATGCTGGGACCAACTGGGACTATAGCGTATACTAACATAATGCCCCGCACTGCGGCACACTCCAGCCTTCCACCACATCATGCTGGGACCAACTGGGACTATAGCATGTACTAACATAAAGCCCCGCACTGCGCCACACTCCAGCCTTCCACCTCTTCATGCTGGGACCAACTGGGAATGTAGCATGTACTAACATAATTCCCCGGTCGGCGGCACACTCCAGCCTTCCACCACATCATGCTGGGACCATCAGGGACTATAGCATATACTAATATTATGCCCCGCAATGCTTCACACTCCAGCCTTCCATCTCATCATGCTGTGACCAACTGGGTATATAGCATGTACTAACATAATGCCCCAGACGGCGGCACACTCCATCCTTCCACCTCATCATGCTGGGACCAACTGCGACTATAGCATGTACTAGCCTAATGCCCCGGACAGCGACACACTCCAGCTTTCCACCTGATCATGCTGGGACCAACTGGGACTATAGCATGTACTAACATAATGCCCGAGACGGCGGCACACTCCACCCTTCCACTTCATCATGCTGAGTGCAACTGGGACTACAGCATGTACTAACATAATGCCCCGGACGGCGACACACTCCAGCCTTCCACCTCATCATGCTGGGACCAACTGGGACTATAGTGTGTACTATCATAATGCCCCGCACTGCGGCACACTCCTGCCTTCCACTTCATCATGCTGGGACCAACTGGGACTATAGCACGTACAAACATAATTCCTCGGACGGCGGCACACTCCAGCCTTCCACCTCATCATGCTGGGACCAACTGGGAATATAGCATGTACTAACATAATACCCCAGACGGCGGCACACTCAATCATTCCACCTCATCATGCTGGGACCAAGTGTGAATATAGCATGTACTAACTTAATGCCCCGGACGGCTGCACACTCCAGCATTCCACCTCATCATGCTGGGACCAACTGGGTCTATAGCATGTACTAACATAATGCCCCGCACTGCGCCACACTCCAGCCTTCCACCTCATCATGCTGGGACCAAGTGGGACTATAGCTTGTACTAAAATAATGCACCAGACGGTGGCACACTCCAGCCTTCCACCTCATCATGGTGGGACCAACTGGAACTATAGCAGGTACTAACATAATGCCCCGGACGGCGGCACACTCCAGCCTTCCACTTCATCATGCTGGGACCAACTGGAACTATAGCATGTACTAACATAATGCCCCGCACTGCGCCACACTCCAGCCTTCAACTTCATCAGGCTGGGACCAACTGGGACTATAGCACGTACTAACATAATGCCCCGGACGGCAGCACACTCCAGCCTTCAACCTCATCATGCTGGGACCAACTGGGAATATAGCATGTACTATCATAATGCCCCAGACTGCGGCACACTCCATCCTTCCACCTCATCATGCTGGGACCAACTGCGACTATAGCATGTACTAACTTAAAGCCCCGGACGGCGGCACAATCCAGCATTCCACCTCATCATACTGGGAACAACTGGGTCTATAGCATGTACTAACATAATGCCCCGCACTGCGGCACACTCCAGCTTTCCACCTCATCATTCTGGGACCAACTTGGACTATTGCATGTACTACCATAATGCCCCGGACGGCGGCACACTCCAGCCTTCCACCTCATCATGCTTGGACTAACTGGGGCTATAGCATATACCATCATAATGCCCCACACTGCGGCACACTCCAGCCTTCCACCACATCATGCTGGGACCAACTGGGACTATAGCATGTACTAACATAATGCCCCGCACTGCGCTACACTCCAGCCTTCCACCTCTTCATGCTGGGACCAACTGGGACTATAGCTTGTACTAATATAGTGCCCCAGACGGCGGCACACTCCAGCCTTCCAATTCATCATGCTGGGACCAACTGGGACTATAGCATATACTAACTTAATGCCCCGGACGGCGGCACACTCCAGCCTTCCACCTCATCATGCTGGGACCAACTGGGACTAAAGTGTGTACAAACATAATGCCCCGGACGGCGGCACACTCCATCCTTCTACCTCATCATGCTGGGACCAACTGCGACTATAGCCTGTACTAACTTAATGCCCCGGACGACACACTCCAGCCTTCCACCTGATCATGCTGGGACCAACTGGGACTATAGCATGTACTAACATAATGCCCGAGACGGCGGCACAGTCCATCCTTCCACTTCATCATGCTGGGTCCAGCTGGGACTACAGCATGTACTAACATAATGCCCCGGACGGCGGCACACTCCAGCCTTCCACCTCATCATGCTGGGACCAACTGGGACTATAGTGTGTACTATCATAATGCCCCGCACTGCGGCACACTCCTGCCTTCCACTTCATCATGCTGGGACCAACTGGGACTACAGCACGTACAAACATAATTCCCCGGACGGCGGCACACTCCAGCCTTCCACCTCATCATGCTGGGACCAACTGGGATTATAGCATGTACTAACATAATACCCCAGACGGCGGCACACTCAATCCTTCCACCTCATCATGCTGGGACCAACTGTGAATATAGCATGTACTAACTTAATGCCCCGGACGGCGGCACACTCCAGCATTCCACCTCATCATGCTTGGACTAACTGGGGCTATAGCATATACCATCATAATGCCCCACACTGCGGCACACTCCAGCCTTCCACCACATCATGCTGGGACCAACTGGGACTATAGCATGTACTAACATAATGCCCCGCACTGCGCCACACTCCAGCCTTCCACCTCATCATGCTTGGACTAACTGGGGCTATAGCATATACCATCATAATGCCCCACACTGCGGCACACTCCAGCCTTCCACCTCATCATGCTGGGACCAACTGGGACTATAGCATGTACAAACATAATGCCCCGCACTGCGCCACACTCCAGCCTTCCACCTCTTCATGCTGGGACCAACTGGGACTATAGCTTGTACTAATATAATGCCCCGGACGGCGGCACACTCCAGCCTTCCACATCATCATGCTGGGACCAACTGGGAATATAGCATGTACTAACATAATGCCCCAGATGGCGGCACACTCCAGGTTTCCACCTCATCATGCTGGGAACAACTCGGACTATAGCATATACCAACATAATGCCCCACACTGCGGCACACTCCAACCTTCCACCACATCATGCTGGGACTAACTTGGACTACAGCATGTACTAAAATAATGCCCCGCACTGCGCCACACTCCAGCCTTCCACCTCTTCATGCTGGGACCAACTGGGTCTATAGCTTGTACTAATATAATGCCCCAGACGGCGGCACACTCCTGCCTTCCACTTCATCATTATGGGACCAACTAGGACTATAGCACATACTAACATAATGCTCCGGACGGCGGCACACTCCAGCCTTCCACTTCATCATGCTGGGACCAACTGGGACTATAACATGTACTAACATAATGCCCCGGACGGCGACACACTCCAGCCTTCCACTTCATCATGCTGGGACCAACTGGGACTATAGCATGTACTAACATAATGCTCCGGACGGCGTCACATTCCAGCCTTCCACTTCATCATGCTTGGACCAACTGGGACTGTAGCATGTACAAACATAATTCCCCGGACGGCGGCACACTCCAGCCTTCCACCACATCATGCTGGGACCATCAGGGTCTATAGTATATACTAATATAATGCCCCGCACTGCTTCACACTCCAGCCTTCCACCTCATCATGCTGTGACCAACTGGGACTATAGTGTGTACTAACATAATGCCCCGGACGGCGGCACACACCAGCCTTCCACCTCATCATGCTGGGACCAACTGGGAATATAGCATGTACTAACAAAATGCCCCAGACGACGGCACACTCCTTCCTTCCACCTCATCATGCTGGGACCAACTGCGACAATAGCATGTACTAACTTAATGCCCCGGACGGCGACACACTCCAGCCTTCCACCTGATCATGCTGTGACCAACTGGGACTATAGCATGTACTAACATAATGCCCTAGACGGCGGCACACTCCATCCTTCCACTTCATCATGCTGGGTCCAACTGGGACTACAGCATGTACTAACATAATGCCCCGGAAGGCGGCACACTCCAGCCTTCCACCTCATCATGCAGGGACCAACTGGGACTATAGCTTGTACTAAAATAATGCCCCAGACGGTGGCACACTCCAGCCTTCCACCTCATCATGGTGGGACCAACTGGAACTATAGCAGGTACTAACATAATGCCCCGGACGGCGGCACATTCCAGCCTTCTACCTCATCATGCTGGGACCAACTGCGACTATAGCCTGTACTAACTTAATGCCCCGGACGGCGGCACACTCCAGCATTCCACCTCATCATGCTGGGACCAACTGGGTCTATAGCATGTACTAACATAATGCCCTAGATGGCTGCACACTCCAACCTTCCACCTCATCATGCTGGGACCAACTGGGACTCTAGCATATACTAACATAATGCCCCGCACTGCGGCACACTCCAGCTTTCCACCTCATCATGCTGGGACCAACTGGGACTATAGCATGTACTACCATAATGCCCCGGACGGCGGCACACTCCAGCCTTCCACCTCATCATGCTTGGACTAACTGGGGCTATAGCATGTACTATCATAATGCCCCAGATGGCGGCACACTCCAGCCTTCCACCTCATCATGCTGGGAATAACTGGGACTATAGCATGTACTAACTTAATGCCATAGACGGCGGCACATTCCAGCCTTCCACCTCATCATGCTTGGACCTACTGGGACTATAGCATATACCAACATAATGCCCCACACTGCGGCACACTCCAACCTTCCACCACATCATGCTGGGACTAACTTGGACTACAGCATGTACTAACATAATGCCCCGCACTGCGCCACACTCCAGCCTTCCACCTCTTCATGCTGGGACCAACTGGGTCTATAGCTTGTACTAATATAATGCCCCAGACGGCGGCACACTCCTGCCTTCCACTTCATCATTATGGGACCAACTAGGACTATAGCACATACTAACATAATGCTCCGGACGGCGGCACACTCCAGCCTTCCACTTCATCATGCCGGGACCAACTGGGACTATAACATGTACTAACATAATGCCCCGGACGGCGACACACTCCAGCCTTCCACTTCATCATGCTGGGACCAACTGGGACTATAGCATGTACTAACATAATGCCCCGGACGGCGTCACACTCCAGCCTTCCACTTCATCATGCTTGGACCAACTGGGACTGTAGCATGTACAAACATAATTCCCCGGACGGCGGCACACTCCAGCCTTCCACCACATCATGCTGGGACCATCAGGGTCTATAGCATATACTAATATAATGCCCCGCACTGCTTCACACTCCAGCCTTCCACCTCATCATGCTGTGACCAACTGGGACTATAGTGTGTACTAACATAATGCCCCGGACGGCGGCACACACCAGCCTTCCACCTCATCATGCTGGGACCAACTGGGAATATAGCATGTACTAACAAAATGCCCCAGACGACGGCACACTCCTTCCTTCCACCTCATCATGCTGGGACCAACTGCGACTATAGCATGTACTAACTTAATGCCCCGGACGGCGACACACTCCAGCCTTCCACCTGATCATGCTGGGACCAACTGGGACTATAGCAAGTACTAACATAATGCCCTAGACGGCGGCACACTCCATCCTTCCACTTCATCATGCTGGGTCCAACTGGGACTACAGCATGTACTATCATAACGCCCCGGACGGCGGCACACTCCAGCCTTCCACCTCATCATGCAGGGACCAACTGGGACTATAGCTTGTACTAAAATAATGCCCCAGACGGTGGCACACTCCAGCCTTCCACCTCATCATGGTGGGACCAACTGGAACTATAGCAGGTACTAACATAATGCCCCGGACGGCGGCACATTCCAGCCTTCCACCACATCATGCTGGGACCATCTGGGACTATAGCATATACAAACATAATGCCCTGCACTGCGGCACACTCCAGCCTTCCATCTCATCATGCTGGGACCAACTGGGACTATAGCATGTACTAAAATAATGCCCTAGACGGCGGCACACTCCAGCCTTCCACCTCATCATGCTGGGACCAACTGGTACTATAGCATATACTAACATAATGCCCCGCACTGTGGCACACTCTAGCCTTCCACCTCATGATGCTGGGACCAACTGGGAATATAGCATGTACTAACATAATGCCCCGCACTGCGCCACACTCCAGCCTTCTACCTCATCATGCTGGGACCAACTGGGACTATACCATGTACTAACATAATGCCCCAGACGGTGGCACACTCCTGCCATCCACCTCAACATGCTGAGAACAACTGGGAATATAGCATGTACTAACATAATGCCCCGGACGGGGGCACACTCCAGACTTCCACTTCATCATGCTGGGACCAACTGGGAATATAGCATGTACTAACTTAATGCCCCGGACTGCGGCACACTCCAGCCTTCCACTTCATCATGCTGGGACCAACTGGGACTATAGCATATACTAACATAATGCCCCGCACTGCGGCACACTCCTGCCTTCCACTTCATCATGCTGGGACCAACTGGGACTATAGCATGTACTAACATAATGCTCCGGACGGCAGCACACTCCAGCCTTCCACCTCATCATGCTTGGACCAACTGGGACTATAGCATGTACAAACATAATGCCCCGGACGGCGGCACACTCCAGCCTTCCACCATATCATGCTGGGACCATCTGGAACTATAGCATATACTAACATAATGCCTTGCACTGCGGCACACTCCAGCCTTCCACATCATCATGCTGGGACCAACTGGGACTATAGCACGTACTAACATAACGCCCCGGACGGCGGCACACTCCAGCCTTCCAATACATCATGCTGGGACCAACTGGGACTATAGCATGTACTAACTTAATGCCACGGACGGCGGTACACTCCAGCATTCCACCTCATCATGCTGGGACCAACTGGGACTAAAGAGTGTACAAACATAATTCCCCGGACGGCGGCACACTCCAGCCTTCCACATCATCATGCTGGGACCAACTGGGAATATAGCATGTACTAACATAATGCCCCAGACGGCGGCACACTCCATCCTTCTACCTCATCATGCTGGGACCAACTGCGACTATAGCCTGTACTAACTTAATGCCCCGGACGGCGGCACACTCCAGCATTCCACCTCATCATGCTGGGACCAACTGGGTCTATAGCATGTACTAACATAATGCGCTAGACGGCTGCACACTCCAACCTTCCACCTCATCATGCTGGGACCAACTGGGACTCTAGCATATACTAACATAATGCCCCGCACTGCGGCACACTCCAGCTTTCCATTTCATCATGCTGGGACCAACTGGGACTATAGCATGCACTACCATAATGCCCCGGACGGCGGCACATTCCAGCCTTCCACCTCATCATGCTTGGACTAACTGGGGCTATAGCATGTACTATCATAATGCCCCAGATGGCGGCACACTCCAGCCTTCCACCTCATCATGCTGGGACCAACTGGGTCTATAGCATGTACTAACATAATGCGCTAGACGGCTGCACACTCCAACCTTCCACCTCATCATGCTGGGAACAACTGGGACTATATCATGTACTAACATAATGCCCCGCACTGCGGCACACTCCAGCCTTCCACCTCATCATGCTGGGACCAACTGGGACTATAGCATGTACTAACATATTGCCCCAGACGGCGGCACGCTCCAGCATTCCACCTCATCATGCTGGGACCAACTGGTAATATAGCATGTACTAATATAATGCCCCAGACGGAGGCACACTCTAGCTTTACACCTCTTCATGCTGGGACCAACTGGGACTATAGCATGTACTAACTTAATGCCCCGGACGGCGGCACACTCCAGCCTTCCACCTCATCATGCTTGGACCTACTGGAACTATAGCATATACCAACATAATGCCCCACACTGCGGCACACTCCAACCTTCCACCACATCATGCTGGGACCAACTTGGACTACAGCATGTACTAACATAATGCCCCGCACTGCGCCACACTCCAGCCTTCCACCTCTTCATGCTGGGACCAACTGGGTCTAAAGCTTGTACTAATATAATGCCCCAGACGGCGGCACACTCCTGCCTTCCACTTCATCATTATGGGACCAACTAGGACTATAGCACGTACTATAATGCTCCGGACGGCGGCACACTCCAGCCTTCCACTTCATCATGCTGGGACCAACTGGGACTATAACATGTACTAACATAATGCCCCGGACGGCGACACACTCCAGCCTTCCACTTCATCATGCTGGGACCAACTGGGACTATAGCATGTACTAACATAATGCTCCGGACGGCGTCACACTCCAGCCTTCCACTTCATCATGCTTGGACCAACTGGGACTGTAGCATGTACAAACATAATTCCCCGGACGGCGGCACACTCCAGCCTTCCACCACATCATGCTGGGACCATCAGGGTCTATAGCATATACTAATATAATGCCCCGCACTGCTTCACACTCCAGCCTTCCACCTCATCATGCTGTGACCAATTGGGACTATAGTGTGTACTAACATAATGCCCCGGACGGCGGCACACACCAGCCTTCCACCTCATCATGCTGGGACCAACTGGGAATATAGCATGTACTAACAAAATGCCCCAGACGGCGGCACACTCCTTCCTTCCACCTCATCATGCTGGGACCAACTGCGACTATAGCATGTACTAACTTAATGCCCCGGACGGCGACACACTCCAGCCTTCCACCTGATCATGCTGGGACCAACTGGGACTATAGCATGTACTAACATAATGCCCTAGACGGCGGCACACTCCATCCTTCCACTTCATCATGCTGGGTCCAACTGGGACTACAGCATGTACTAACATAATGCCCCGGAAGGCGGCACACTCCAGCCTTCCACCTCATCATGCAGGGACCAACTGGGACTATAGTGTGTACTAAAATAATGCCCCGCACTGCGGCACACTCCTGCCTTCCACTTCATCATGCTGGGACCAACTGGGACTATAGCACGTACAAACATAATTCCCCGGACGGCGGAACACTCCAGCCTTCCACCTCATCATGCAGGGACCAACTGTGAATAAAGCATGTACTAACTTAATGCCCCGGACGGCGGCACACTCCAGCATTCCACCTCTTCATGCTGGGACCAACTGGGTCTATAGCATGTACTAACATAATGCCCCGCAATGCGCCACACTCCAGCCTTCAACTTCATCATGCTGGGTCCAACTGGGACTAGAGCATGTACTAACATAATGCCCCGGACGGCGACACACTTCAGCCTTCCACCTCATCAGGCAGGGACCAACTGGGACTATATTGTGTACTAACATAATGCCCCGCACTGCGGCACACTCCTGCCTTCCACTTCATCATGCTGGGACCAACTGGGACTATAGCACGTACAAACATAATTCCCCGGACGGCGGCACACTCCAGCCTTCCACCTCATCATGCTGGGACCAACTGGGAATATAGCATGTACTAACATAATACCCCAGACGGCGGCACACTCAATCCTTCTACCTCATCATGCTGGGACCAACTCTGAATATAGCATGTACTAACTTAATGCCCCGGACGGCGGCACACTCCAGCATTCCACCTTATCATGCTGGGACCAACTGGGTCTATAGCATGTACTAACATAATGCCCCGCACTGCGCCACACTCCAGCCTTCTACCTCATCATGCTGGGACCAACTGGGACTATAGCTTGTACTAAAATAATGCCCCAGACGGTGGCACACTCCAGCCTTCCACCTCATCATGGTGGGACCAACTGGAACTATAGCAGATACTAACATAATGCCCCGGACGGCGGCACATTCCAGCCTTCCACCACATCATGCTGGGACCATCTGGGACTATAGCATATACTAACATAATGCCCTGCACTGCGGCACATTCCAGCCTTCCACCTCATCATGATGGGACCAACTGGGACTATACCATGTACTAAAATAATGCCCTAGACGGCGGCACACTCCAGCCTTCCACCTCATCATGCTGGGACCAACTGGTACTATATCATATACTAACATAATGCCCCGCACTGTGGCACACTCTAGCCTTCCACCTCATGATGCTGGGACCAACTGGGAATATAGCATGTACTAACATAATGCCCCGCACTGCGCCACACTCCAGCCTTCCACCTCATCATGCTGGGACCAACTGGGACTATACCATGTACTAACATAATGCCCCAGACGGTGGCACACTCCTGCCATCCACCTCAACATGCTGAGAACAACTGGGAATATAGCATGTACTAACATAATGCCCCGGACGGGGGCACACTCCAGACTTCAACTTCATCATGCTGGGAATAACTGGGACTATAGCATGTACTAACTTAATGCCCCGGACTGCGGCACACTCCAGCCTTCCACTTCATCATGCTGGGACCAACTGGGACTATAGCATATACTAACATAATGCCCCGCACTGCGGCACACTCCTGCCTTCCACTTCATCATGCTGGGACCAACTGGGACTATAGCATGTACTAACATAATGCTCCGGACGGCAGCACACTTCAGCCTTCCACCTCATCATGCTTGGACCAACTGGGACTATAGCATGTACTAACATAATGCCCCGGACGGCGGCACACTCCAGCCTTCCACCATATCATGCTGGGACCATCTGGAACTATAGCATATACCAACATAATGCCTTGCACTGCGGCACACTCCAGCCTTCCACATCATCATGCTGGGACCAACTGGGACTATAGCACGTACTAACATAACGCCCCGGACGGCGGCACACTCCAGCCTTCCAATTCATCATGCTGGGACCAACTGGGACTATAGCATGTGCTAACTTAATGCCACGGACGGCGGTACACTCCCGCATTCCACCTCATCATGCTGGGACCAACTGGGACTAAAGTGTGTACAAACATAATTCCCGGACGGCGGCACACTCCAGCCTTCCACTTCATCATGCTGGGACCAACTGGGAATATAGCATGTACTAACATAATGCCCCAGACGGCGGCACACTCCATCCTTCTACCTCATCATGCTGGGACCAACTGCGACTATAGCCTGTACTAACTTAATGCCCCGGACGGTGGCACACTCCAGCATTCCACCTCATCATGCTGGGACCAACTGGGTCTATAGCATGTACTAACATAATGCCCTAGACGGCTGCACACTCCAACCTTCCACCTCATCATGCTGGGACCAACTGGGACTCTAGCGTATACTAACATAATGCCCCGCACTGCGGCACACTCCAGCTTTCCACCTCATCATGCTGGGACCAACTGTGACTATAGCATGTACTACCATAATGCCCCGGACGGCGGCACAATCCAGCCTTCCACCTCATCATGCTTGGACTAACTGGGGCTATGGCATGTACTATCATAATGCCCCAGATGGCGGCACACTCCAGCCTTCCACCTCATCATGCTGGGAACAACTGGGACTATATAATGTACTAACATAATGCCCCGCACTGCGGCACACTCCAGCCTTCCACCTCATCATGCTGGGACCAACTGGGACTATAGCATGTACTAACATATTGCCCCAGACGGCGGCACGCTCCAGCATTCCACCTCATCATGCTGCGACCAACTGGTAATATAGCATGTATTAACATAATGCCCCAGACGGAGGCACACTCTAGCCTTCCACCTCTTCATGCTGGGACCAACTGGGTCTATAGCATGTACTAACTTAATGCCCCGGACGGCGGCACACTCCAGCCTTCCACCTCATTATGCTTGGACCTACTGGGACTATAGCATATACCAACATAATGCCCCACACTGCGGCACACTCCAACCTTCCACCACATCATGCTGGGACCAACTGGGACTACAGCATGTACTAACATAATGCCCCGCACTGCGCCACACTCCAGCCTTTCACCTCTTCATGCTGGGACCAACTGGGTCTATAGCTTGTACTAATATAATGCCCCAGACGGCGGCACACTCCTGCCTTCCACTTCATCATTATGGGACCAACTAGGAATATAGCACGTACTAACATAATGCTCCGGACGGCGGCACACTCCAGCCTTCCACTTCATCATGCTGGGACCAACTGGGACTATAACATGTACTAACATAATGCCCCGGACGGCGACACACTCCAGCCTTCCACTTCATCATGCTGGGACCAACTGGGACTATAGCATGTACTAACATAATGGTCCGGACGGCGGCACACTCCAGCCTTCCACCTCAACATGCTTGGACCAACTGGGACTGTAGCATGTACTAACATAATTCCCCGGACGGTGGCACACTCCTGCCTTCCACCACATCATGCTGGGACCATCAGGGTCTATAGCATATACTAATATAATGCCCCGCACTGCTTCACACTCCAGCCTTCCACCTCATCATGCTGGGACCAACTGGGACTATAACATGTACTAACATAATGCCCCGGACGGCGACACACACCAGCCTTCCACTTCATCATGCTGGGACCAACTGGGAATATAGCAAGTACTGACATAATGCCCCAGACGGCGGCACACTCCATCCTTCTACCTCATCATGCTGGGACCAACTGCGACTATAGCTTGTACTAACTTAATGCCCCGGACGGCGGCACACTCCAGCATTCCACCTCATCATGCTGGAACCAACTGGGTCTATAGCATGTACTAACATAATGCCCTAGACGGCTGCACACTCCAACCTTCCACCTCATCATGCTGGGACCAACTGGGACTCCAGCATATACTAACATAATGCCCCGCACTGCGGCACACTCCAGCTTTCCACCTCATCATGCTGGGACCAACTGGGACTATAGCATGTACTACCATAATGCCCCGGACGGCGGCACAATCCAGCCTTCCACCTCATCATGCTTGGACTAACTGGGGCTATAGCATGTACTATCATAATGCCCCAGATGGCGGCACACTCCAGCCTTCCACCTCATCATGCTGGGAACAACTGGGACTATATCATGTACTAACATAATGCCCCGCACTGCGGCACACTCCAGCCTTCCACCTCATCATGCTGGGACCAACTGGGACTATAGCATGTACTAACATATTGCCCCAGACGGCGGCACGCTCCAGCATTCCACCTCATCATGCTGGGACCAACTGGTAATATAGCATGTACTAACATAATGACCCAGACGGAGGCACACTCTAGCCTTCCACCTCTTCATGCTGGGACCAACTGGTAATATAGCATGTACTAACTTAATGCCCCGGACGGCGGCACACTCCAGCCTTCCACCTCATCATGCTTGGACCTACTGGGACTATAGCATATACCAACATAATGCCCCACACTGCGGCACACTCCAACCTTCCACCACATCATGCTGGGACCAACTGGGACTACAGCATGTACTAACATAATGCCCCGCACTGCGCCACACTCCAGCCTTCCACCTCTTCATGCTGGGACCAACTGGTAATATAGCATGTACTAACTTAATGCCCCGGACGGCGGCACACTCCAGCCTTCCACCTCATCATGCTTGGACCTACTGGGACTATAGCATATACCAACATAATGCCCCACACTGCGGCACATTCCAACCTTCCACCTCATCATGCTGGGACCAACTGGGACTACAGCATGTACTAACATAATGCCCCGGACGGCGACACACTCCAGCCTTCCACTTCATCATGCTGGGACCAACTGGGAATATAGCATGTACTAACATAATGCCCCAGACGGCGGCACACTCCATCCTTCTACCTCATCATGCTGGGACCAACTGCGACTATAGCTTGTACTAACTTAATGCCCCGGACGGCGGCACACTCCAGCATTCCACCTCATCATGCTGGAACCAACTGGGTCTATAGCATGTACTAACATAATGCCCTAGACGGCTGCACACTCCAACCTTCCACCTCATCATGCTGGGACCAACTGGGACTCCAGCATATACTAACATAATGCCCCGCACTGCGGCACACTCCAGCTTTCCACCTCATCATGCTGGGACCAACTGGGACTATAGCATGTACTACCATAATGCCCCGGACGGCGGCACAATCCAGCCTTCCACCTCATCATGCTTGGACTAACTGGGGCTATAGCATGTACTATCATAATGCCCCAGATGGCGGCACACTCCAGCCTTCCACCTCATCATGCTGGGAACAACTGGGACTATATCATGTACTAACATAATGCCCCGCACTGCGGCACACTCCAGCCTTCCACCTCATCATGCTGGGACCAACTGGGACTATAGCATGTACTAACATATTGCCCCAGACGGCGGCACGCTCCAGCATTCCACCTCATCATGCTGGGACCAACTGGTAATATAGCATGTACTAACATAATGATCCAGACGGAGGCACACTCTAGCCTTCCACCTCTTCATGCTGAGACCAACTGGTAATATAGCATGTACTAACTTAATGCCCCGGACGGCGGCACACTCCAGCCTTCCACCTCATCATGCTTGGACCTACTGGGACTATAGCATATACCAACATAATGCCCCACACTGCGGCACACTCCAACCTTCCACCTCATCATGCTGGGACCAACTGGGACTACAGCATGTACTAACATAATGCCCCGCACTGCGCCACACTCCAGCCTTCCACCTCTTCATGCTGGGTCCAACTGGGTCTATAGCTTGTACTAATATAATGCCCCAGACGGCGGCACACTCCTGCCTTCCACTTCATCATTATGGGACCAACTAGGACTATAGCACGTACTAACATAATGCTCCGGACGGCGGCACACTCCAGCCTTCCACTTCATCATGCTGGGACCAACTGGGACTATAACATGTACTAACATAATGCCCCGGACGGCGACACACTCCAGCCTTCCACTTCATCATGCTGGGACCAACTGGGACTATAGCATGTACTAACATAATGCTCCGGACGGCGGCACACTCCTGCCTTCCACCTCATCATGCTTGGACCAACTGGGACTGTAGCATGTACTAACATAATTCCCCGGACGGCGGCACACTCCTGCCTTCCACCACATCATGCTGGGACCATCAGGGTCTATAGCATATACTAATATAATGCCCCGCACTGCTTCACACTCCAGCCTTCCACCTCATCATGCTGTGACCAACTGGGACTATAGTGTGTACTAACATAATGCCCCGGACGGCGGCACACACCAGCCTTCCACCTCATCATGCTGGGACCAACTGGGAATATAGCATGTACTAACATAATGCCCCAGACGGCGGCACACTCCATCCTTCCACCTCATCATGCTGGGACCAACTGCGACTATAGCATGTACTAACTTAATGCCCCGGACGGCGACACACTCCAGCCTTCCACCTGATCATGCTGGGACCAACTGGGACTATAGCATGTACTAACATAATGACCTAGACGGCGGCACACTCCAGCCTTCCACTTCATCATGCTGGGTCCAACTGGGACTACAGCATGTACTAACATTATGCCCCGGACGGCGGCACACTCCAGCCTTCCACATCATCATGCAGGGACCAACTGGGAATATTGTGTGTACTAATATAATGCCCCGCACTGCGGCACACTCCTGCCTTCCACTTCATCATGCTGGGACCAACTGGGACTATAGCACGTACAAACATAATTCCCCGGACGGCGGCACACTCCAGCCTTCCACCTCATCATGCTGGGACCAACTGGGAATATAGCTTGTACTAACATAATACCCCAGACAGCGGCACACTCAATCCTTCCACCTCATCATGCTGGGACCAACTGGGAATATAGCTTGTACTAACATAATACCCCAGACGTCGGCACACTCAATCCTTCCACCTCATCATGCTGGGACCAACTGGGACTATAGCATGTACTAACATAATGCTCCGGACGGCGGCACACTCCAGCCTTCCACCTCATCATGCTTGGACCAACTGGGACTGTAGCATGTACTAACATAATTCCCCGGACGGCGGCACACTCCTGCCTTCCACCACATCATGCTGGGACCATCAGGGTCTATAGCATATACTAATATAATGCCCCGCACTGCTTCACACTCCAGCCTTCCACCTCATCATGCTGTGACCAACTGGGACTATAGTGTGTACTAACATAATGCCCCGGACGGCGGCACACACCAGCCTTCCACCTCATCATGCTGGGACCAACTGGGAATATAGCATGTACTAACATAATGCCCCAGACGGCGGCACACTCCATCCTTCCACCTCATCATGCTGGGACCAACTGCGACTATAGCATGTACTAACTTAATGCCCCGGACGGCGACACACTCCAGCCTTCCACCTGATCATGCTGGGACCAACTGGGACTATAGCATGTACTAACATAATGACCTAGACGGCGGCACACTCCAGCCTTCCACTTCATCATGCTGGGTCCAACTGGGACTACAGCATGTACTAACATAATGCCCCAGACGGCGGCACACTCCATCCTTCCACCTCATCATGCTGGGACCAACTGCGACTATAGCATGTACTAACTTAATGCCCCGGACGGCGACACACTCCAGCCTTCCACCTGATCATGCTGGGACCAACTGGGACTATAGCATGTACTAACATAATGACCTAGATGGCGGCACACTCCAGCCTTCCACTTCATCATGCTGGGTCCATCTGGGACTACAGCATGTACTAACATAATGCCCCGCACTGCGGCACACTCCTGCCTTCCACTTCATCATGCTGGGACCAACTGGGACTATAGCACGTACAAACATAATTCCCCGGACGGCGGCACACTCCAACCTTCCACCTCATCATGCTGGGACCAACTGGGAATATAGCTTATACTAACATAATACCCCAGACAGCGGCACACTCAATCCTTCCACCTCATCATGCTGGGACCAACTGGGAATATAGCTTGTACTAACATAATACCCCAGACGTCGGCACACTCAATCCTTCCACCTCATCATGCTGGGACCAACTGTGAATATAGCATGTACTAACTTAATGCCCCGGACGGCGGCACACTCCAGCATTCCACCTCATCATGCTGGGACCAACTGGGTCTATAGCATGTACTAACATAATGCCCCGCAATGCCCCACACTCCAGCCTTCTACCTCATCATGCTGGGACCAACTGGGACTATAGCTTGTACTAAAATAATGCCCCAGACGGTGGCACACTCCAGCCTTCCACCTCATCATGGTGGGACCAACTGGAACTATAGCAGGTACTAACATAATGCCCCGGACAGCTGCACACTCCAGCCTTCCACTTCATCATGCTGGGAACAACTGGGACTATAGCATGTACTAACATAATGCCCCGGACGGCGGCACACTCCAGCCTTCCACCACATCATGCTGGAACCAACTGGGACTATAGCATATACTAACATAATGCCCCGCACTGCGGCACACTCCTGCCTTCCACTTCATCATGCTGGGACCAACTGGGACTATAGCACGTACTAACGTAACGCCCCGGACGGCGGCACACTCCAGACTTCCACTTCATCATGCTGGGACCAACTGGAACTACAGCATGTACTAACATAATGCTCCGGACGGCGGCACACTCCAGCCTTCCACCTCATCATGCTTGGACCAACTGGGACTATAGCATGTACTACCATAATGCCCCGGACGGCGGCACATTCCAGCGTTCCACCACATCATGGACCATCTGGGACTATAGCATATACTAACATAATGCCCTGCACTGCGGCACACTCCAGCCTTCCACCTCATCATGCTGGGACCAACTGGGACTATAGCATGTACTAAAATAATGCCCCGGACGGCGGCACACTCCAGCCTTCCACCTCATCATGCTGGGACCAACTGGGACTATAGCATGTACTAACATAATGCCCCGGACGGCGGCACACTCCAGCCTTCCACCTCATCATGCTTGGACCTACTGGGACTATAGCATATACCAACATAATGCCCCACACTGCGGCACACTCCAACCTTCCACCACATCATGCTGGGACCAACTGGGACTACAGCATGTACTAACATAATGCCCCGCACTGCGCCACACTCCATCCTTCCACCTCTTCATGCTGGGACCAACTGGGACTATAGCTTGTACTAATATAATGCCCCAGACGGCGGCACACTCCTGCCTTCCGCTTCATCATTATGGGACCAACTAGGACTATAGCACGTACTAGCATAATGCTCCGGACGGCGGCACACTCCAGCCTTCCACTTCATCATGCTGGGACCAACTGGGACTATAACATGTACTAACATAATGCCCCGGACGGCGACACACTCCAGCCTTCCACTTCATCATGCTGGGACCAACTGGGACTATAGCATGTACTAACATAATGGTCCGGACGGCGGCACACTCCAGCCTTCCACCTCAACATGCTTGGACCAACTGGGACTGTAGCATGTACTAACATAATTCCCCGGACGGTGGCACACTCCTGCCTTCCACCACATCATGCTGGGACCATCAGGGTCTATAGCATATACTAATATAATGCCCCGCACTGCTTCACACTCCAGCCTTCCACCTCATCATGCTGGGACCAACTGGGACTATAACATGTACTAACATAATGCCCCGGACGGCGTCACACACCAGCCTTCCACTTCATCATGCTGGGACCAACTGGGAATATAGCATGTACTGACATAATGCCCCAGACGGCGGCACACTCCATCCTTCTACCTCATCATGCTGGGACCAACTGCGACTATAGCTTGTACTAACTTAATGCCCCGGACGGCGGCACACTCCAGCATTCCACCTCATCATGCTGGAACCAACTGGGTCTATAGCATGTACTAACATAATGCCCTAGACGGCTGCACACTCCAACCTTCCACCTCATCATGCTGGGACCAACTGGGACTCCATAGCATGTACTAACATAATGACCCAGACGGAGGCACACTCTAGCCTTCCACCTCTTCATGCTGGGACCAACTGGTAATATAGCATGTACTAACTTAATGCCCCGGACGGCGGCACACTCCAGCCTTCCACCTCATCATGCTTGGACCTACTGGGACTATAGCATATACCAACATAATGCCCCACACTGCGGCACACTCCAACCTTCCACCACATCATGCTGGGACCAACTGGGACTACAGCATGTACTAACATAATGCCCCGCACTGCGCCACACTCCAGCCTTCCACCTCTTCATGCTGGGACCAACTGGGACTATAGCTTGTACTGGGACCAACTGGGACTATAGCATGTACTAACATAATGCCCCAGACGGCGGCACACTCCAGCCTTCCACTTCATCATGCTGGGACCAACTGGGAATATAGCATGTACTAACATAATGCCCCAGACGGCGGCACACTCCATCCTTCTACCTCATCATGCTGGGACCAACTGCGACTATAGCTTGTACTAACTTAATGCCCCGGACGGCGGCACACTCCAGCATTCCACCTCATCATGCTGGAACCAACTGGGTCTATAGCATGTACTAACATAATGCCCTAGACGGCTGCACACTCCAACCTTCCACCTCATCATGCTGGGACCAACTGGGACTCCAGCATATACTAACATAATGCCCCGCACTGCGGCACACTCCAGCTTTCCACCTCATCATGCTGGGACCAACTGGGACTATAGCATGTACTACCATAATGCCCCGGACGGCGGCACAATCCAGCCTTCCACCTCATCATGCTTGGACTAACTGGGGCTATAGCATGTACTATCATAATGCCCCAGATGGCGGCACACTCCAGCCTTCCACCTCATCATGCTGGGAACAACTGGGACTATATCATGTACTAACATAATGCCCCGCACTGCGGCACACTCCAGCCTTCCACCTCATCATGCTGGGACCAACTGGGACTATAGCATGTACTAACATATTGCCCCAGACGGCGGCACGCTCCAGCATTCCACCTCATCATGCTGGGACCAACTGGTAATATAGCATGTACTAACATAATGATCCAGACGGAGGCACACTCTAGCCTTCCACCTCTTCATGCTGGGACCAACTGGTAATATAGCATGTACTAACTTAATGCCCCGGACGGCGGCACACTCCAGCCTTCCACCTCATCATGCTGGGACCAACTGGGACTATAGCATATACCAACATAATGCCCCACACTGCGGCACACTCCAGCCTTCCACCTCTTCATGCTGGGACCAACTGGGACTACAGCATGTACTAACATAATGCCCCGCACTGCGCCACACTCCAGCCTTCCACCTCTTCATGCTGGGTCCAACTGGGTCTATAGCTTGTACTAATATAATGCCCCAGACGGCGGCACACTCCTGCCTTCCACTTCATCATTATGGGACCAACTAGGACTATAGCAGGTACTAACATAATGCTCCGGACGGCGGCACACTCCAGCCTTCCACTTCATCATGCTGGGACCAACTGGGACTATAGCATGTACTAACATAATGCTCCGGACGGCGGCACACTCCTGCCTTCCACCTCATCATGCTTGGACCAACTGGGACTGTAGCATGTACTAACATAATTCCCCGGACGGCGGCACACTCCTGCCTTCCACCACATCATGCTGGGACCATCAGGGTCTATAGCATATACTAATATAATGCCCCGCACTGCTTCACACTCCAGCCTTCCACCTCATCATGCTGTGACCAACTGGGACTATAGTGTGTACTAACATAATGCCCCGGACGGCGGCACACACCAGCCTTCCACCTCATCATGCTGGGACCAACTGGGAATATAGCATGTACTAACATAATGCCCCAGACGGCGGCACACTCCATCCTTCCACCTCATCATGCTGGGACCAACTGCGACTATAGCATGTACTAACTTAATGCCCCGGACGGCGACACACTCCAGCCTTTCACCTGATCATGCTGGGACCAACTGGGACTATAGCATGTACTAACATAATGACCTAGACGGCGGCACACTCCAGCCTTCCACTTCATCATGCTGGGTCCAACTGGGACTACAGCATGTACTAACATTATGCCCCGGACGGCGGCACACTCCAGCCTTCCACATCATCATGCAGGGACCAACTGGGAATATTGTGTGTACTAATATAATGCCCCGCACTGCGGCACACTCCTGCCTTCCACTTCATCATGCTGGGACCAACTGGGACTATAGCACGTACAAACATAATTCCCCGGACGGCGGCACACTCCAGCCTTCCACCTCATCATGCTGGGACCAACTGGGAATATAGCTTGTACTAACATAATACCCCAGACAGCGGCACACTCAATCCTTCCACCTCATCATGCTGGGACCAACTGGGAATATAGCTTGTACTAACATAATACCCCAGACGTCGGCACACTCAATCCTTCCACCTCATCATGCTGGGACCAACTGGGACTATAGCATGTACTAACATAATGCTTCGGACGGCGGCACACTCCAGCCTTCCACCTCATCATGCTTGGACCAACTGGGACTGTAGCATGTACTAACATAATTCCCCGGACGGCGGCACACTCCTGCCTTCCACCACATCATGCTGGGACCATCAGGGTCTATAGCATATACTAATATAATGCCCCGCACTGCTTCACACTCCAGCCTTCCACCTCATCATGCTGTGACCAACTGGGACTATAGCGTGTACTAACATAATGCCCCGGACGGCGGCACACACCAGCCTTCCACCTCATCATGCTGGGACCAACTGGGAATATAGCATGTACTAACAAAATGCCCCAGACGGCGGCACGCTCCTTCCTTCCACCTCATCATGCTGGGACCAACTGCGACTATAGCATGTACTAACTTAATGCCCCGGACGGCGACACACTCCAGCCTTCCACCTGATCATGCTGGGACCAACTGGGACTATAGCATGTACTAACATAATGACCTAGACGGCGGCACACTCCAGCCTTCCACTTCATCATGCTGGGTCCAACTGGGACTACAGCATGTACTAACATAATGCCCCAGACGGCGGCACACTCCATCCTTCCACCTCATCATGCTGGGACCAACTGCGACTATAGCATGTACTAACTTAATGCCCCGGACGGCGACACACTCCAGCCTTCCACCTGATCATGCTGGGACCAACTGGGACAATAGCATGTACTAACATAATGACCTAGACGGCGGCACACTCCAGCCTTCCACTTCATCATGCTGGGTCCAACTGGGACTACAGCATGTACTAACATAATGCCCCGCACTGCGGCACACTCCTGCCTTCCACTTCATCATGCTGGGACCAACTGGGACTATAGCACGTACAAACATAATTCCCCGGACGGCGGCACACTCCAACCTTCCACCTCATCATGCTGGGACCAACTGGGAATATAGCTTGTACTAACATAATACCCCAGACAGCGGCACACTCAATCCTTCCACCTCATCATGCTGGGACCAACTGGGAATATAGCTTGTACTAACATAATACCCCAGACGTCGGCACACTCAATCCTTCCACCTCATCATGCTGGGACCAACTCTGAATATAGCATGTACTAACTTAATGCCCCGGACGGCGGCACACTCCAGCATTCCACCTCATCATGCTGGGACCAACTGGGTCTATAGCATGTACTAACATAATGCCCCGCAATGCGCCACACTCCAGCCTTCTACCTCATCATGCTGGGACCAACTGGGACTATAGCTTGTACTAAAATAAAGCCCCAGACGGTGGCACACTCCAGCCTTCCACCTCATCATGGTGGGACCAACTGGAACTATAGCAGGTACTATCATAATGCCCCGGACAGCTGCACACTCCAGCCTTCCACTTCATCATGCTGGGAACAACTGGGACTATAGCATGTACTAACATAATGCCCCGGACGGCGGCACACTCCAGCCTTCCACCACATCATGCTGGAACCAACTGGGACTATAGCATATACTAACATAATGCCCCGCACTGCGGCACACTCCTGCCTTCCACTTCATCATGCTGGGACAAACTGGGACTATAGCACGTACTAACGTAACGCCCCGGACGGCGGCACACTCCAGACTTCCACTTCATCATGCTGGGACCAACTGGAACTACAGCATGTACTAACATAATGCTCCGGACGGCGGCACACTCCAGCCTTCCACCTCATCATGCTTGGACCAACTGGGACTATAGCATGTACTACCATAATGCCCCGGACGGCGGCACATTCCAGCGTTCCACCACATCATGGACCATCTGGGACTATAGCATATACTAACATAATGCCCTGCACTGCGGCACACTCCAGCCTTCAACTTCATCATGCTGGGACCAACTGGGACTATAGCATGTACTAACATAATGCCCCGCACTGCGTCACACTCCAGCCTTCCACCTCATCATGCTGGGACCAACTGGGAATATAGCACGTTCTAACGTATTGCCCCTGACGGCGGCACACTCCAGCCTTCCACTTCATCATGCTGGAACCAACTGGAACTATAGCATGTACTAACATAATGCTCCGGACGGCGGCACACTCCAGCCTTCCACCTCACCATTCTTGGACCAACTGGGACTATAGCATGTAGTAACATAATGCCCCGGACGGCGGCACACTCCAGACTTCCACTTCATCATGCTGGGACCAACTGGAACTATAGCATGTACTAACATAATGCTCCGGACGGCGGCACACTCCAGCCTTCCACCTCATCATGCTTGGACCAACTGGGACTATAGCATGTACTAACATAATGCCCCGGACGGCGGCACATTCCAGCGTTCCACCACATCATGGACCATCTGGGACTATAGCATATACTAACATAATGCCCTGCACTGCGGCACACTCCAGCCTTCAACTTCATCATGCTGGGACCAACTGGGACTATAGCACGTACTAACATAATGCCCCGGACGGCGGCACACTCCACCCTTCCACTTCATCATGATGGGACCAACTGGGACTATAGCATGTACTAACTTAATGCCCCGGACGGCGGCACACTCCAGCCTTCCACCTCATCATGCTGGGACCAACTGGGACTAAAGTGTGTACAAACATAATTCCACGGACGGCGGCACACTCCAGCCTTCCACCTCTTCATGCTGGAACCAACTGGGAATATAGCATGTACTAACATAATACCCCAGACGGCGGCACACTCCATCCTTCCACCTGATCATGCTGGGAACAACTGTGACTATAGCATGTACTATCTTAATGCCCCGGACGGCGGCACACTCCAGCATTCCACCTGATCATGCTGGGACCAACTGGGTCTATAGCATGTACTAACATAACGCCCTAGACGGCGGCACACTCCGGACTTCCACTTCATCATGCTGGGCCAACTGGGACTATAGCTTGTACTAACATAATGCTCCGGACGGCAGCACACTCCAGCCTTCCACCTCATCATGCTTGGACCAACTGGGACTATAGCATGTACTAACATAATGCCCCGGACGGCGGCACACTCCAGCCTTCCACCACATCATGCTGGGACCATCTGGAACTATAGCTTGTACTAACATAATACCCCAGACAGCGGCACACTCAATCCTTCCACCTCATCATGCTGGGACCAACTGGGAATATAGCTTGTACTAACATAATACCCCAGACGGCGGCACACTCAATCCTTCCACCTCATCATGCTGGGACCAACTGTGAATATAGCATGTACTAACTTAATGCCCCGGACGGCGGCACACTCCAGCATTCCACCTCATCATGCTGGGACCAACTGGGTCTATAGCATGTACTAACATAATGCCCCGCAATGCGCCACACTCCAACCTTCTACCTCAACATGCTGGGACCAACTGGGACTATAGCTTGTACTAAAATAATGCCCCAGACGGTGGCACACTACAGCCTTCCACCTCATCATGGTGGGACCAACTGGAACTATAGCAGGTACTAACATAATGCCCCGGACAGCTGCACACTCCTGCCTTCCACTTCATCATGCTGTGAACAACTGGGACTATAGCATGTACTAACATAATGCCCCGGACGGCGGCACACTCCAGACTTCCACTTCATCATGCTGGGACCAACTGGAACTATAGCATGTACTAACATAATGCTCCGGACGGCGGCACACTCCAGCCTTCCACCTCATCATGCTTGGACCAACTGGGACTATAGCATGTACTAACATAATGCCCCGGACGGCGGCACATTCCAGCGTTCCACCACATCATGGACCATCTGGGACTATAGCATATACTAACATAATGCCCTGCACTGCGGCACACTCCAGCCTTCAACTTCATCATGCTGGGACCAACTGGGACTATAGCATGTACTAACATAATGCCCCGCACTGCGTCACACTCCAGCCTTCCACCTCATCATGCTGGGACCAACTGCGACTATAGCATGTACTAACTTAATGCCCCGGACGGCGACACACTCCAGCCTTCCACCTGATCATGCTGGGACCAACTGGGACTATAGCATGTACTAACATAATGCCCTAGACGGCGGCACACTCCAGCCTTCCACTTCATCATGCTGGGTCCAACTGGGACTACAGCATGTACTAACATAATGCCCCGGACGGCGGCACACTCCAGCCTTCCACATCATCATGCAGGGACCAACTGGGACTATAGTGTGTACTAATATAATGCCCCGCACTGCGGCACACTCGTGCCTTCCACTTCATCATGCTGGGACCAACTGGGACTATAGCACGTACAAACATAATTCCCCGGACGGCGGCACACTCCAGCCTTCCACCTCATCATGATGGGACCAACTGGGAATATAGCTTGTACTAACATAATACCCCAGACAGCGGCACACTCAATCCTTCCACCTCATCATGCTGCGACCAACTGGGAATATAGCTTGTACTAACATAATACCCCAGACGGCGGCACACTCAATCCTTCCACCTCATCATGCTGGGACCAACTGTGAATATAGCATGTACTAACTTAATGCCCCGGACGGCGGCACACTCCAGCATTCCACCTCATCATGCTGGGACCAACTGGGTCTATAGCATGTACTAACATAATGCCCCGCAATGCGCCCCACTCCAGCCTTCTACCTCATCATGCTGGGACCAACTGGGACTATAGCTTGTACTAAAATAATGCCCCAGACGGTGGCACACTCCAGCCTTCCACCTCATCATGGTGGGACCAACTGGAACTATAGCAGGTACTAACATAATGCCCCGGACAGCTGCACACTCCAGCCTTCCACTTCATCATGCTGGGAACAACTGGGACTATAGCATGTACTAACATAATGCCCCAGACGGCGGCACACTCCAGCCTTCCACCACATCATGCTGGGACCAACTGGGACTATAGCATATACTAACATAATGCCCCTCACTGCAGCACACTCCTGCCTTCCACTTCATCATGCTGGGACCAACTGGGACTATAGCACGTACTAACGTAACGCCCCGGACGGCGGCACACTCCAGCCTTCCACTTCATCATGCTGGGACCAACTGGAACTATAGCATGTACTAACATAATGCTCCGGACGGCGGCACACTCCAGCCTTCCACCTCATCATGCTTGGACCAACTGGGACTATAGCATGTACTAACATAATGCCCCGGACGGCGGCACATTCCAGCGTTCCACCACATTATGGACCATCTGGGACTATAGCATATACTAACATAATGCCCTGCACTGCGGCACACTCCAGCCTTCAACTTCATCATGCTGGGACCAACTGGGACTATAGCATGTACTGACCTAATGCCCCGCACTGCGTCACACTCCAGCCTTCCACCTCATCATGCTGGGACCAACTGGGACTATAGCATGTACTAAAATAATGCCCTAGACGGCGGCACACTCCAGCCTTCCACCTCATCATACTGGGACCAACTGGTACTATAGCATATACTAACATAATGCCCCGCACTGTGGCACACTCTAGCCTTCCACCTCATGATGCTGGGACCAACTGGGAATATAGCATGTACTAACATAAAGCCCCGCACTGCGCCACACTCCAGCCTTCCACCTCATCATGCTGGGAACAACTGGGAATATAGCATGTACTAACATAATGCCCCAGACGGTGGCACACTCCTGCCTTCCACCTCAACATGCTGGGAACAACTGGGAATATAGCATGTACTAACATAATGCCCCGGACGGCGGCACACTCCATACTTCCACTTCATCATGCTGGGACCAACTGGGACTATAGAATGTACTGACTTAATGCCCCGCACTGCGGCACACTCCTGCCTTCCACTTCATCATGCTGGGACCAACTGGGACTATAGCACGTACTAACGTATTGCCCCTGACGGCGGCACACTCCAGCCTTCCACTTCATCATGCTGGAACCAACTGGAACTATAGCATGTACTAACATAATGCTCCGGACGGCGGCACACGCCAGCCTTCCACCTCATCATGCTTGGACCAACTGGGACTATAGCATGTACTAACATAATGCCCCGGACGGCGGCACATTCCAGCCTTCCACCACGTCATGCTGGGACCATCTGGGACTATAGCATATACTAACATAATGCCATGCACTGCGGCACACTCCACCCTTCCACTTCATCATGATGGGACCAACTGGGACAATAGCATGTACTAACTTAATGCCCCGGACGGCGGCACACTCCAGCCTTCCACCTCATCATGCTGGGACCAACTGGGACTAAAGTGTGTACAAACATAATTCCACGGACGGCGGCACACTCCAGCCTTCCACCTCTTCATGCTGGAACCAACTGGGAATATAGCATGTACTAACATAATACCCCAGACGGCGGCACACTCCACCCTTCCACCTGATCATGCTGGGAACAACTGTGACTATAGCATGTACTATCTTAATGCCCCGGACGGCGGCACACTCCAGCATTCCACCTGATCATGCTGGGACCAACTGGGTCTATAGCATGTACTAACATAACGCCCTAGATGGCGGCACACTCCGGACTTCCACTTCGTCATGCTGGGACCAACTGGGACTATAACTTGTACTAACATAATGCTCCGGACGGCAGCACACTCCAGCCTTCCACCTCATCATGCTTGGACCAACTGGGACTATAGCATGTACTAACATAATGCCCCGGACGGCGGCACACTCCAGCCTTCCACCACATCATGCTGGGACCATCTGGAACTATAGCATATACTAACATAATGCCCTGCACTGCGGCACACTCCAGCCTTCCACTTCATCATGCTGGGACCAACTGGGACTATAGCACGTAATAACATAACGCCCCGGACGGCGGCACACTCCAGCCTTCCAATTCATCATGCTGGGACCAACTGGGAATATAGCATGTTCTAACATAATGCCCCAGACGGCGGCACACTAAAGCCTTCCACTACATCATGCTGGGACCAACTGCGACTATAGCATGTACTAACTTAATGCCCCGGACGGCGACACACTCCAGCCTTCCACCTGATCATGCTGGGACCAACTGGGACTATAGCATGTACTAACATAATGCCCTAGACGGCGGCACACTCCAGCCGTCCACTTCATCATTCTGAGTCCAACTGGGACTACAGCATGTACTAACATAATGCCCCGGACGGAGGCACATTCCAGCCTTCCACCACATCATGCTGGGACCAACTGGGACTATAGCATGTACTAACATAATGCCCCGCACTGCGTCACACTCCAGCCTTCCACCTCGTCATGCTGGGACAAACAGGGACTATAGCATATACTAAAATAATGCCCTAGACGGCGGCACACTCCAGCCTTCCACCTCATGATGCTTGGACCAACTGGTACTATAGCATATACTAACATAATGCCCCGCACTGTGGCACACTCTAGCCTTCCACATCATCATGCTGGGACCAACTGGGAATATAGCATGTACTAACATAATGCCCCGCACTGCGCCACACTCCAGCCTTCCACCTCATCATGCTGGGACCAACTGGGACTATACCATGTACTAACATAATGCCCCAGACGGTGGCACACTCCAGACTTCCACTTCATCATGCTGGGACCAACTGGGACTATAGCATATACTAACTTAATGCCCCGGACGGCGGCACACTCCAGCCTTCCAATTCATCATGCTGGGACCAACTAGGACTATAGCATGTACTAACTTAATGCCCCGGACGGCGGCACACTCCAGCTTTCCACCTCATCAAGCTGGGACCAACTGGGACTAAAGTGTGTACAAACATAATTCCCCGGACGGCGGCACACTCCAGCCTTACAGATCATCATGCTGGGACCAACTGGGAATATAGCATGAACTATCATAATGCCCCAGACGGCGGCACACTCCATCCTTCCACCTCATCATGCTGGGACCAACTGCGACCTTACCATGTACTAACTTAATGTCCCGGACGGCGACACACTCCAGCCTTCCACCTGATCATGCTGGGACCAACTGGGACTATAGCATGTACTAACATAATGCCCTAGACGGCGGTACACTCCAGCCTTCCAACTCATCATGCAGGGACCAACTGGGACTATAGTGTGTACTAACATAATGCCCCGCACTGCGTCACACTCCTGCCTTCCACTTCATTATGCTGGGACCAACTGGGACTATAGCACGTACAAACATAATTCCCCGGACGGCGGCACACTCCAGCCTTCCACCTCATCATGCTGGGATCAACTGGGAATATAGCATGTACTAACATAATACCCCACACGGCGGCACACTCAATCCTTCCACCTCATCATGCTGGGACCAACTGTGAATATAGCATGTACTAACTTAATGCCCCGGACGGCGGCACACACCAGCATTCCACCTCATCATGCTGGGAACAACTGGGTCTATAGCATGTACTATCATAATGCCACGCACTGCGCCACACTCCAGCCTTCTACCTCACCATGCTGGGACCAACTGGGACTATAGATTGTACTAAAATAATGCCCCAGACGGTGGCACACTCCAGCCTTCCACTTCATCATGCTGGGAACATCTGGGAATATAGCATGTACTAACATAATGCCCCGGACGGCGGCACACTCCATACTTCCACTTCACCATGCTGGGACCAACTGGGACTATAGCATGTACTGACTTAATGCCCCGCAATGCGGCACACTCCTGCCTTCCACTTCATCATGCTGGGACCAACTGGGACTATAGCATGTACTAACATAATGCCCCGGACGGCGGCACACTCCTGCCTTCCACCACATCATGCTGGGACCATCTGGAACTATAGCATATACTAACATAATGCCCTGCACTGCGGCACACTCCAGCCTTCCACTTCATCATGCTGGGACCAACTGGGACTATAGCACGTAATAACATAACGCCCCGGACGGCGGCACACTCCAGCCTTCCAATTCATCATGCTGGGACCAACTTGGACTATAGCATATACTAACATAATGCCCAGCACTGCAGCACGCTCCTGCCTTCCACTTCATCATGCTGGGACCAACTGGGACTATAGCACGTACTAACGTAACGCCCCGGACGGCGGCACACTCCAGCCTTCCACTTCATCATGCTGGGACCAACTGGAACTATAGCATGTACTAACATAATGCTCCGGACGGCGGCACACTCCAGCCTTCCACCTCATCATGCTTGGACCAACTGGGACTATAGCATGTACTAACATAATGCCCCGGACGGCGGCACATTCCAGCGTTCCACCACATCATGGACCATCTGGGACTATAGCATATACTAACATATTGCCCTGCACTGCGGCACACTCCAGCCTTCAACTTCATCATGCTGGGACCAACTGGGACTATAGCATGTACTAACATAATGCCCCGCACTGCGCAACACTCCAGACTTCCACCTCATCATGCTGGGACCAACTGAGACTATACCATGTACTAACATAATGCCCCAGACGGTGGCACACTCCTGCCTTCCACCTCAACATGCTGGGAACAACTGGGAATATAGCATGTACTAACATAATGCCCCGGACGGCGGCACACTCCATACTTCCACTTCATCATGCTGGGACCAACTGGGATTATAGCATGTACTGACTTAATTCCCCGCACTGCGGCACACTCCTGCCTTCCACTTCATCATGCTGGGACCAACTGGGACTATAGCACGTTCTAACGTATTGCCCCTGACGGCGGCACACTCCAGCCTTCCACTTCATCATGCTGGAACCAACTGGAACTATAGCATGTACTAACATAATGCTCCGGACGGCGGCACACTCCAGCCTTCCACCTCACCATGCTTGGACCAACTGGGACTATAGCATGTAGTAACATAATGCCCCGGACGGCGGCACATTCCAGCCTTCCACCACATCATGCTGGGACCATCTGGGACTATAGCATATACTAACATAATGCCCTGCACTGCGGCACACTCCAGCCTTCAACTTCATCATGCTGGGACCAACTGGGACTATAGCACGTACTAACATAATGCCCCGGACGGCGGCACACTCCACCCTTCCACTTCATCATGATGGGACCAACTGGGACTATAGCATGTACTAACTTAATGCCCCTGACGGCGGCACACTCCAGCCTTCCACCTCATCATGCTGGGACCAACTGGGACTAAAGTGTGTACAAACATAATTCCACGGACGGCGGCACACTCCATCCTTCCACCTGATCATGCTGGGAACAACTGTGACTATAGCATGTACTATCTTAATGCCCCGGACGGCGGCACACTCCAGCATTCCACCTGATCATGCTGGGACCAACTGGGTCTACAGCATGTACTAACATAACGCCCTAGACGGCGGCACACTCCGGACTTCCACTTCATCATGCTGGGACCAACTGGGACTATAGCTTGTACTAACATAATGCTCCGGACGGCAGCACACTCCAGCCTTCCACCTCATCATGCTTGGACCAACTGGGACTATCGCATGTACTAACATAATGCCCCGGATGGTGGCACACTCCAGCCTTCCACCACATCATGCTGGGACCATCTGGAACTATAGCTTGTACTAACATAATACCCCAGACAGCGGCACACTCAATCCTTCCACCTCATCATGCTGGGACCAACTGGGAATATAGCTTGTACTAACATAATACCCCAGACGGCGGCACACTCAATCCTTCCACCTCATCATGCTGGGACCAACTGTGAATATAGCATGTACTAACTTAATGCCCCGGACGGCGGCTCACTCCAGCATTCCACCTCATCATGCTGGGACCAACTGGGTCTATAGCATGTACTAACATAATGCCCCGCAATGCGCCACACTCCAACCTTCTACCTCAACATGCTGGGACCAACTGGGACTATAGCTTGTACTAAAATAATGCCCCAGACGGTGGCACACTACAGCCTTCCACCTCATCATGGTGGGACCAACTGGAACTATAGCAGGTACTAACATAATGCCCCGGACAGCTGCACACTCCAGCCTTCCACTTCATCATGCTGGGAACAACTGGGACTATAGCATGTACTAACATAATGCCCCGGACGGCGGCACACTCCAGCCTTCCACCACATCATGCTGGGACCAACTGGGACTATAGCATATACTAACATAATGCCCCGCACTGCGGCACACTCCTGCCTTCCACTTCATCATGCTGGGACCAACTGGGACTATAGCACGTACTAACGTAACGCCCCGGACGGCGGCACACTCCAGCCTTCCACTTCATCATGCTGGGACCAACTGGAACTATAGCATGTACTAACATAATGCCCCGGACGGCGGCACACTCCAGCCTTCCACCTCATCATGCTTGGACCAACTGGGACTATAGCATGTACTAACATAATGCCCCGCACTGCGTCACACTCCAGCCTTCCACCTCATCATGCTGGGACAAACAGGGACTATAGCATGTACTAAAATAATGCCCTAGACGGCGGCACACTCCAGCCTTCCACCTCATGATGCTGGGACCAACTGGTACTATAGCATATACTAACATAATGCCCCGCACTGTGGCACACTCTAGCCTTCCACATCATCATGCTGGGACCAACTGGGAATATAGCATGTACTAACATAATGCCCCGCACTGCGCCACACTCCAGCCTTCCACCTCATCATGCTGGGACCAACTGGGACTATACCATGTACTAACATAATGCCCCAGACGGTGGCACACTCCAGACTTCCACTTCATCATGCTGGGACCAACTGGGACTATAGCATATACTAACTTAATGCCCCGGACGGCGGCACACTCCAGCCTTCCAATTCATCATGCTGGGACCAACTAGGACTATAGCATGTACTAACTTAATGCCCCGGACGGCGGCACACTCCAGCTTTCCACCTCATCAAGCTGGGACCAACTGGGACTAAAGTGTGTACAAACATAATTCCCCGGACGGCGGCACACTCCAGCCTTACAGATCATCATGCTGGGACCAACTGGGAATATAGCATGAACTATCATAATGCCCCAGACGGCGGCACACTCCATCCTTCCACCTCATCATGCTGGGACCAACTGCGACCTTACCATGTACTAACTTAATGTCCCGGACGGCGACACACTCCAGCCTTCCACCTGATCATGCTGGGACCAACTGGGTCTATAGCATGTACTAACATAATGCCCTAGACGGCGGTACACTCCAGCCTTCCACTTCATCATGCTGGGTCCAACTGGGACTACTGCATGTACTAACATAATGCCCCGGACGGCGGCACACTCCAGCCTTCCACCTCATCATGCAGGGACCAACTGGGACTATAGTGTGTACTAACATAATGCCCCGCACTGCGTCACACTCCTGCCTTCCACTTCATTATGCTGGGACCAACTGGGACTATAGCACGTACAAACATAATTCCCCGGACGGCGGCACACTCCAGCCTTCCACCTCATCATGCTGGGATCAACTGGGAATATAGCATGTACTAACATAATACCCCACACGGCGGCACACTCAATCCTTCCACCTCATCATGCTGGGACCAACTGTGAATATAGCATGTACTAACTTAATGCCCCTGACGGCGGCACACTCCAGCATTCCACCTCATCATGCTGGGAACAACTGGGTCTATAGCATGTACTAACATAATGCCACGCACTGCGCCACACTCCAGCCTTCTACCTCACCATGCTGGGACCAACTGGGACTATATATTGTACTAAAATAATGCCCCAGACGGTGGCACACTCCAGCCTTCCACTTCATCATGCTGGGAACAACTGGGAATATAGCATGTACTAACATAATGCCCCGAACGGCGGCACACTCCATACTTCCACTTCACCATGCTGGGACCAACTGGGACTATAGCATGTACTGACTTAATGCCCCGCAATGCGGCACACTCCTGCCTTCCACTTCATCATGCTGGGACCAACTGGGACTATAGCATGTACTAACATAATGCCCCGGACGGCGGCACACTCCTGCCTTCCACCACATCATGCTGGGACCATCTGGAACTATAGCATATACTAACATAATGCCCTGCACTGCGGCACACTCCAGCCTTCCACTTCATCATGCTGGGACCAACTGGGACTATAGCACGTAATAACATAACGCCCCGGACGGCGGCACACTCCAGCCTTCCAATTCATCATGCTGGGACCAACTGGGACTATAGCATATACTAACATAATGCCCCGCACTGCAGCACACTCCTGCCTTCCACTTCATCATGCTGGGACCAACTGGGACTATAGCACGTACTAACGTAACGCCCCGGACGGCGGCACACTCCAGCCTTCCACTTCATCATGCTGGGACCAACTGGAACTATAGCATGTACTAACATAATGCTCCGGACGGCGGCACACTCAAACCTTCCACCTCATCATGCTGGGACCAACTGGGACTATAGCATGTACTAACATAATGCCCCGGACGGCGGCACATTCCAGCGTTCCACCACATCATGGACCATCTGGGACTATAGCATATACTAACATATTGCCCTGCACTGCGGCACACTCCAGCCTTCAACTTCATCATGCTGGGACCATCTGGGACTATAGCATGTACTAACATAATGCCCCGCACTGCGCAACACTCCAGCCTTCCACCTCATCATGCTGGGACCAACTGAGACTATACCATGTACTAACATAATGCCCCAGACGGTGGCACACTCCTGCCTTCCACCTCAACATGCTGGGAACAACTGGGAATATAGCATGTACTAACATAATGCCCCGGACGGCGGCACACTCCATACTTCCACTTCATCATGCTGGGACCAACTGGGATTATAGCATGTACTGACTTAATGCCCCGCACTGCGGCACACTCCTGCCTTCCACTTCATCATGCTGGGACCAACTGGGACTATAGCACGTTCTAACGTATTGCCCCTGACGGCGGCACACTCCAGCCTTCCACTTCATCATGCTGGAACCAACTGGAACTATAGCATGTACTAACATAATGCTCCGGACGGCGGCACACTCCAGCCTTCCACCTCACCATGCTTGGACCAACTGGGACTATAGCATGTAGTAACATAATGCCCCGGACGGCGGCACATTCCAGCCTTCCACCACATCATGCTGGGACCATCTGGGACTATAGCATATACTAACATAATGCCCTGCACTGCGGCACACTCCAGCCTTCAACTTCATCATGCTGGGACCAACTGGGACTATAGCACGTACTAACATAATGCCCCGGACGGCGGCACACTCCACCCTTCCACTTCATCATGATGGGACCAACTGGGACTATAGCATGTACTAACTTAATGCCCCGGACGGCGGCACACTCCAGCCTTCCACCTCATCATGCTGGGACCAACTGGGACTAAAGTGTGTACAAACATAATTCCACGGACGGCGGCACACTCCAGCCTTCCACCTCTTCATGCTGGAACCAACTGGGAATATAGCATGTACTAACATAATACCCCAGACGGCGGCACACTCCATCCTTCCACCTGATCATGCTGGGAACAACTGTGACTATAGCATGTACTATCTTAATGCCCCGGACGGCGGCACACTCCAGCATTCCACCTGATCATGCTGGGACCAACTGGGTCTATAGCATGTACTAACATAACGCCCTAGACGGCGGCACACTCCGGACTTCCACTTCATCATGCTGGGACCAACTGGGACTATAGCTTGTACTAACATAATGCTCCGGACGGCAGCACACTCCAGCCTTCCACCTCATCATGCTTGGACCAACTGGGACTATAGCATGTACTAACATAATGCCCCGGACGGCGGCACACTCCAGCCTTCCACCACATCATGCTGGGACCATCTGGAACTATAGCTTGTACTAACATAATACCCCAGACAGCGGCACACTCAATCCTTCCACCTCATCATGCTGGGACCAACTGGGAATATAGCTTGTACTAACATAATACCCCAGACGGCGGCACACTCAATCCTTCCACCTCATCATGCTGGGACCAACTGTGAATATAGCATGTACTAACTTAATGCCCCGGACGGCGGCTCACTCCAGCATTCCACCTCATCATGCTGGGACCAACTGGGTCTATAGCATGTACTAACATAATGCCCCGCAATGCGCCACACTCCAGCCTTCTACCTCATCATGCTGGGACCAACTGGGACTATAGCTTGTACTAAAATAATGCCCCAGACGGTGGCACACTCCAGCCTTCCACCTCATCATGGTGGGACCAACTGGAACTATAGCAGGTACTACATAATGCCCCGGACAGCTGCACACTCCAGCCTTCCACTTCATCATGCTGGGAACAACTGGGACTATAGCATGTACTAACATAATGCCCCGGACGGCGGCACACTCCAGCCTTCCACCACATCATGCTGGGACCAACTGGGACTATAGCATATACTAACATAATGCCCCGCACTGCGGCACACTCCTGCCTTCCACTTCATCATGCTGGGACCAACTGGGACTATAGCACGTACTAACGTAACGCCCCGGACGGCGGCACACTCCAGACTTCCACTTCATCATGCTGGGACCAACTGGAACTATAGCATGTACTAACATAATGCTCCGGACGGCGGCACACTCCAGCCTTCCACCTCATCATGCTTGGACCAACTGGGACTATAGCATGTACTAACATAATGCCCCGGACGGCGGCACATTCCAGCGTTCCACCACATCATGGACCATCTGGGACTATAGCATATACTAACATAATGCCCTGCACTGCGGCACACTCCAGCCTTCAACTTCATCATGCTGGGACCAACTGGGACTATAGCATGTACTAACATAATGCCCCGCACTGCGTCACACTCCAGCCTTCCACCTCATCATGCTGGGACCAACTGCGACTATAGCATGTACTAACTTAATGCCCCGGACGGCGACACACTCCAGCCTTCCACCTGATCATGCTGGGACCAACTGGGACTATAGCATGTACTAACATAATGCCCTAGACGGCGGCACACTCCAGCCTTCCACTTCATCATGCTGGGTCCAACTGGGACTAGAGCATGTACTAACATAATGCCCCGGACGGCGGCACACTCCAGCCTTCCACATCATCATGCAGGGACCAACTGGGACTATAGTGTGTACTAATATAATGCCCCGCACTGCGGCACACTCCTGCCTTCCACTTCATCATGCTGGGACCAACTGGGACTATAGCACGTACAAACATAATTCCCCGGACGGCGGCACACTCCAGCCTTCCACCTCATCATGATGGGACCAACTGGGAATAAAGCATGTACTAACTTAATGCCCCGGACGGCGGCACACTCCAGCCTTCTACCTCATCATGCTGGGACCAACTGAGAATATAGCTTGTACTAACATAATACCCCAGACGGCTGCACACTCAATCCTTCCACCTCATCATGCTGGGACCAACTGTGAAAATAGCATGTACTAACTTAATGCCCCGGACGGCGGCACACTCCAGCATTCCACCTCATCATGCTGGGACCAACTGGGTCTATAGCATGTACTAACATAATGCCCCGCAATGCGCCACACTCCAGCCTTCTACCTCATCATGCTGGGACCAACTGGGACTATAGCTTGTACTAAAATAATGCCCCAGACGGTGGCACAATCCAGCCTTCCACCTCATCATGGTGGGACCAACTGGAACTATAGTAGGTACTAACATAATGCCCCGGACAGCTGCACACTCCAGCCTTCCACATCATCATGCTGGGAACAACTGGGACTATAGCATGTACTATCATAATGCCCCAGACGGCGGCACACTCCAGCCTTCCACCACATCATGCTGGGACCAACTGGGACTATAGCATATACTAACATAATGCCCCGCAGTGCAGCACACTCCTGCCTTCCACTTCATCATGCTGGGACCAACTGGGACTATAGCACGTACTAACGTAACGCCCCGGACGGCGGCACACTCCAGCCTTCCACTTCATCATGCTGGGACCAACTGGAACTATAGCATGTACTAACATAATGCTCCGGACGGCGGCCCACTCCAGCCTTCCACCTCATCATGCTTGGACCAACTGGGACTATAGCATGTACTAACATAATGCCCCGGACGGCGGCACATTCCAGCGTTCCACCACATCATGGACCATCTGGGACTATAGCATATACTAACATAATGCCCTGCACTGCGGCACACTCCAGCCTTCAACTTCATCATGCTGGGACCAACTGGGACTATAGCAGGTACTAACATAATGCCCCGGACGGCGGCACACTCCACCCTTCCACTTCATCATGATGGGACCAACTGGGACAATAGCATGTACTAACTTAATGCCCCGGACGGCGGCACACTCCAGCCTTCCACCTCATCATGCTGGGACCAACTGGGACTATACCATGTACTAACATAATGCCCCAGACGGTGGCACACTCCTGCCTTCCACCTCAACATGCTGGGAACAACTGGGAATATAGCATGTACTAACATAATGCCCCGGACGGCGGCACACTCCACACTTCCACTTCATCATGCTGGGACCAACTGGGACTATAGCATGTACTGACTTAATGCCCCGCACTGCGGCACACTCCTGCCTTCCACTTCATCAGGCTGGGACCAACTGGGACTATAGCACGTACTAACGTATTGCCCCTGACGGCGGCACACTCCAGCCTTCCACTTCATCATGCTGGAACCAACTGGAACTATAGCATGTACTAACATAATGCTCCGGACGGCGGCACACTCCAGCCTTCCACCTCATCATGCTTGGACCATCTGGGACTATAACATATACTAACATAATGCCCTGCACTGCGGCACACTCCAGCCTTCAACTTCATCATGCTGGGACCAACTGGGACTATAGCAGGTACTAACATAATGCCCCGGACGGCGGCACACTCCACCCTTCCACTTCATCATGATGGGACCAACTGGGACAATAGCATGTACTAACTTAATGCCCCGGACGGCGGCACACTCCAGCCTTCCACCTCATCATGCTGGGACCAACTGGGACTAAAGTGTGTACAAACATAATTCCACGGACGGCGGCACACTCCAGCCTTCCACCTCTTCATGCTGGAACCAACTGGGAATATAGCATGTACTAACATAATACCCCAGACGGCGGCACACTCCATCCTTCCACCTGATCATGCTCGGAACAACTGTGACTATAGCATGCACTATCTTAATGCCCCGGACGGCGGCACACTCCAGCATTCCACCTGATCATGCTGGGACCAACTGGGTCTATAGCATGTACTAACATAACGCCCTAGACGGCGGCACACTCCGGACTTCCACTTCATCATGCTGGGACCAACTGGGACTATAGCTTGTACTAACATAATGCTCCGGACGGCAGCACACTCCAGCCTTCCACCTCATCATGCTTGGACCAACTGGGACTATAGCATGTACTAACATAATGCCCCGGACGGCAGCACACTCCAGCCTTCCACCACATCATGCTGGGACCATCTGGAACTATAGCATATACTAACATAATGCCCTGCACTGCGGCACACTCCAGCCTTCCACTTCATCATCCTGGGACCAACTGGGACTATAGCACGTAATAACATAACGCCCCGGACGGCGGCACACTCCAGCCTTCCAATTCATCATGCTGGGACCAACTGGGAATATAGCATGTACTAACATAATGCCCCAGACGGCGGCACACTAAAGCCTTCCACTGCATCATGCTGGTTCCAACTGCGACTATAGCATGTACAACTTAATGCCCCGGACGGCGACACACTCCAGCCTTCCACCTAATCATGCTGGGACCAACTGGGACTATAGCATGTACTAACATAATGCCCTAGACGGCGGCACACTCCAGCCTTCCACTTCATCATGCTGAGTCCAATTGGGACTACAGCATGTACTAACATAATGCCCCGGACGGAGGCACATTCCAGCCTTCCACCACATCATGCTGGGACCATCTGGGACTATAGCATATACTAACATAATGCCCTGCACTGCGGCACACTCCAGCCTTCAACTCCATCATGCTGGGACCAACTGGGACTATAGCATGTACTAACATAACGCCCCGCACTGCGTCACACTCCAGCCTTCCACCTCATCATGCTGGGACAAACAGGGACTATAGCATGTACTAAAATAATGCCCTAGACGGCGGCACACTCCAGCCTTCAACTTCATGATGCTGGGACCAACTGGTACTATAGCATATACTAACATAATGCCCCGCACTGTGGCACACTCTAGCCTTCCACGTCATCATGCTGGGACCAACTGGGAATATAGCTTGTACTAACATAATGCCCCGCACAGCACCACACTCCAGCCTTCCACCTCATCATGCTGGGACCAACTGGGACTATACCATGTACTAACATAATGCCTCAGACGGTGGCACACTCCAGACTTCCACTTCATCATGCTGGGACCAACTGGGACTATAGCATGTACTAACTTAATGCCCCGGACGGCGGCACACTCCAGCCTTCCAATTCATCATGCTGGGACCAACTAGGACTATAGCAGGTACTAACTTAATGCCCCGGACGGCGGCACACTCCAGCTTTCCACCTCATCAAGCTGGGTCCAACTGGGACTAAAGTGTGTACAAACATAATTGCCCGGACGGCGGCACACTCCAGCCTTACAGATCATCATGCTGGGACCAAATGGGAATATAGCATGAACTAACATAATGCCCCAGACGGCGGCACACTCCATCCTTCCACCTCATCATGCTGGGACCAACTGCGACCTTACCATGTACTAACTTAATGTCCCGGACGGCGACACACTCCAGCCTTCCACCTGATCATGCTGGGACCAACTGGGGCTATAGCATGTACTAACATAATGCCCTAGACGGCGGTACACTCCAGCCTTCCACTTCATCATGCTGGGTCCAACTGGGACTACAGCATGTACTAACGTAATGCCCCGGACGGCGGCACACTCCAGCCTTCCACCTCATCATGCAGGGACCAACTGGGACTATAGTGTGTACTAACATAATGCCCCGCACTGCGTCACACTCCTGCCTTCCACTTCATCATGCTGGGACCAACTGGGACTATAGCACGTACAAACATAATTCCCCGGACGGCGGCACACTCCAGCCTTCCACCTCATCATGCTGGGATCAATTGGGACTATAGCTTGTACTAAAATAATGCCCCTGACGGTGGCACACTCCAGCCTTCCACTTCATCATGCTGGGAACAACTTGGACTATAGCATGTACTAACATAATGCCCCGGACGGCGGCACACTCCAGCCTTCCACCACATCATGCTGGGACCAACTGGGACTATAGCATATACTAACATAATGCCCCGCACTGCGGCACACTCCTGCCTTCCACTTCATCATGCTGGGACCAAATGGGACTATAGCACGTACTAACGTAATGCCCCGGACGGCGGCAAACTCCAGCCTTCCACTTCATCATGCTGGGACCAACTGGAACTATAGCATGTACTAACATAATGCTCCGGACGGCGGCACACTCCAGCCTTCCACCTCATCATGCTTGGACCAACTGGGACTATAGCATGTACTACCATAATGCCCCGGACGGCGGCACATTCCAGCCTTCCACCACTTCATGCTGGGACCATCTGGGACTATAGCATATACTAACATAATGCCCTGCACTGCGGCACACTCCAGCCTTCAACTTCATCATGCTGGGACCAACTGGGACTATAGCATGTACTAACATAATGCCCCGCACTGCGTCACACTCCAGCCTTCCACCTCATCATGCTGGGACCAACTGGGACTATAGCATGTACTAAAATAATGCCCTAGACGGCGGCACACTCCAGCCTTCCACCTCATCATGCTGGGACCAACTGGTACTATAGCATATACTAACATAATGCCCCGCACTGTGGCACACTCTAGCCTTCCACCTCATGATGCTGGGACCAACTGGGAATATAGCATGTACTAACATAACGCCCCGCACTGCGCCACACTCCAGCCTTCCACCTCATCATGCTGGGACCAACTGGGACTATACCATGTACTAACATAATGCCCCAGACGGTGGCACACTCCTGCTTTCCACCTCAACATGCTGGGAACAACTGGGAATATAGCATGTACTAACATAATGCCCCGGACGGCGGCACACTCCATACTTCCACTTCATCATGCTGGGACCAACTGGGACTATAGCATGTACTGTCTTAATGCCCCGCACTGCGGCACACTCCTGCCTTCCACTTCATCAGGCTGGGACCAACTGGGACTATAGCACGTACTAACGTATTGCCCCTGACGGCGGCACACTCCAGCCTTCCACTTCATCATGCTGGAACCAACTGGAACTATAGCATGTACTAACATAATGCTCCGGACGGCGGCACACTCCAGCCTTCCACCTCATCATGCTTGGACCAACTGGGACTATAGCATGTACTAACATAATGCCCCGGACGGCGGCACATTCCAGCCTTCCACCACAACATGCTGGGACCATCTGGGACTATAACATATACTAACATAATGCCCTGCACTGCGGCACACTCCAGCCTTCAACTTCATCATGCTGGGACCAACTGGGACTATAGCAGGTACTAACATAATGCCCCGGACGTCGGCACACTCCACCCTTCCACTTCATCATGATGGGACCAACTGGGACAATAGCATGTACTAACTTAATGCCCCGGACGGCGGCACACTCCAGCCTTCCACCTCATCATGCTGGGACCAACTGGGACTAAAGTGTGTACAAACATAATTCCACGGACGGCGGCACACTCCAGCCTTCCACCTCTTCATGCTGGAACCAACTGGGAATATAGCATGTACTAACATAATACCCCAGACGGCGGCACACTCCATCCTTCCACCTGATCATGCTCGGAACAACTGTGACTATAGCATGCACTATCTTAATGCCCCGGACGGCGGCACACTCCAGCATTCCACCTGATCATGCTGGGACCAACTGGGTCTATAGCATGTACTAACATAACGCCCTAGACGGCGGCACACTCCGGACTTCCACTTCATCATGCTGGGACCAACTGGGACTACAGCTTGTACTAACATAATGCTCCGGACGGCAGCACACTCCAGCCTTCCACCTCATCATGCTTAGACCAACTGGGACTATAGCATGTACTAACATAATGCCCCGGACGGCCGCACACTCCAGCCTTCCACCACATCATGCTGGGACCATCTGGAACTATAGCATATACTAACATAATGCCCTGCACTGCGGCACACTCCAGCCTTCCACTTCATCATCCTGGGACCAACTGGGACTATAGCACGTAATAACATAACGCCCCGGACGGCGGCACACTCCAGCCTTCCAATTCATCATGCTGGGACCAACTGGGAATATAGCATGTACTAACATAATGCCCCAGACGGCGGCACACTAAAGCCTTCCACTACATCATGCTGGTTCCAACTGCGACTATAGCATGTACAACTTAATGCCCCGGACGGCGACACACTCCAGCCTTCCACCTAATCATGCTGGGACCAACTGGGACTATAGCATGTACTAACATAATGCCCTAGACGGCGGCACACTCCAGCCTTCCACTTCATCATGCTGAGTCCAATTGGGACTACAGCATGTACTAACATAATGCCCCGGACGGAGGCACATTCCAGCCTTCCACCACATCATGCTGGGACCATCTGGGACTATAGCATATACTAACATAATGCCCTGCACTGCGGCACACTCCAGCCTTCAACTCCATCATGCTGGGACCAACTGGGACTATAGCATGTACTAACATAACGCCCCGCACTGCGTCACACTCCAGCCTTCCACCTCATCATGCTGGGACAAACAGGGACTATAGCATGTACTAAAATAATGCCCTAGACGGCGGCACACTCCAGCCTTCAACTTCATGATGCTGGGACCAACTGGTACTATAGCATATACTAACATAATGCCCCGCACTGTGGCACACTCTAGCCTTCCACGTCATCATGCTGGGACCAACTGGGAATATAGCATGTACTAACATAATGCCCCGCACAGCACCACACTCCAGCCTTCCACCTCATCATGCTGGGACCAACTGGGACTATACCATGTACTAACATAATGCCCCAGACGGTGGCACACTCCAGACTTCCACTTCATCATGCTGGGACCAACTGGGACTATAGCATGTACTAACTTAATGCCCCGGACGGCGGCACACTCCAGCCTTCCAATTCATCATGCTGGGACCAACTAGGACTATAGCAGGTACTAACTTAATGCCCCGGACGGCGGCACACTACAGCTTTCCACCTCATCAAGCTGGGTCCAACTGGGACTAAAGTGTGTACAAACATAATTGCCCGGACGGCGGCACACTCCAGCCTTACAGATCATCATGCTGGGACCAACTGGGAATATAGCATGAACTAACATAATGCCCCAGACGGCGGCACACTCCATCCTTCCACCTCATCATGCTGGGACCAACTGCGACCTTACCATGTACTAACATAATGCCTCAGACGGTGGCACACTCCAGACTTCCACTTCATCATGCTGGGACCAACTGGGACTATAGCATGTACTAACTTAATGCCCCGGACGGCGGCACACTCCAGCCTTCCAATTCATCATGCTGGGACCAACTAGGACTATAGCAGGTACTAACTTAATGCCCCGGACGGCGGCACACTCCAGCTTTCCACCTCATCAAGCTGGGTCCAACTGGGACTAAAGTGTGTACAAACATAATTGCCCGGACGGCGGCACACCCCAGCCTTACAGATCATCATGCTGGGACCAAATGGGAATATAGCATGAACTAACATAATGCCCCAGACGGCGGCACACTCCATCCTTCCACCTCATCATGCTGGGACCAACTGCGACCTTACCATGTACTAACTTAATGTCCCGGACGGCGACACACTCCAGCCTTCCACCTGATCATGCTGGGACCAACTGGGGCTATAGCATGTACTAACATAATGCCCTAGACGGCGGTACACTCCAGCCTTCCACTTCATCATGCTGGGTCCAACTGGGACTACAGCATGTACTAACGTAATGCCCCGGACGGCGGCACACTCCAGCCTTCCACCTCATCATGCAGGGACCAACTGGGACTATAGTGTGTACTAACATAATGCCCCGCACTGCGTCAAACTCCTGCCTTCCACTTCATCATGCTGGGACCAACTGGGACTATAGCACGTACAAACATAATTCCCCGGACGGCGGCACACTCCAGCCTTCCACCTCATCATGCTGGGATCAATTGGGACTATAGCTTGTACTAAAATAATGCCCCTGACGGTGGCACACTCCAGCCTTCCACTTCATCATGCTGGGAACAACTTGGACTATAGCATGTACTAACATAATGCCCCGGACGGCGGCACACTCCAGCCTTCCACCACATCATGCTGGGACCAACTGGGACTATAGCATATACTAACATAATGCCCCGCACTGCGGCACACTCCTGCCTTCCACTTCATCATGCTGGGACCAAATGGGACTATAGCATGTACTAACGTAATGCCCCGGACGGCGGCAAACTCCAGCCTTCCACTTCATCATGCTGGGACCAACTGGAACTATAGCATGTACTAACATAATGCTCCGGACGGCGGCACACTCCAGCCTTCCACCTCATCATGCTTGGACCAACTGGGA